>OZ022586.1:22943212-22993329 GCA_963669155.1 Arbacia lixula | reverse complement strand
GCGCGGCAGACGACAAGGTGTTTTCCCATGACGGAAGCATGTTGTCACGCTTAATATTAAAAAACAACAACAGGTGTTTATATTTACATGTAATCATAATATTGGTTTTTTCGGAAAACAACAACGTTGGAATCCTTGCCTTGAATTGATATGATATGCACATATCGCCTGTATATATCATTGTTTGTGTAGTGATGAAACCTTTATGGAATAGGGCGCAATCTATCGTAGTTCCATAGCATGGTAAAGGGCGTTATGATTGTTGATGCCAGTGTTGTATGAAATACACTTCGATGCGTGTAAAACGAATGCACGCCAGTTACATGATTTGTTCAATGTTTTGCACCATTAACACGAACACTAGATGTACAAAAGACTTTTCTGAATGGTTGTTTTTGTTGAACTTCCTTTATATGCTACAACCATGATAACCAGGTAGCAAAATATGCAAAATTGATCGTCTTTAGAGTAAAATGAACATTACTTTCACGCACGTCAAAAATATCAATTTTACATATGCACACATACTGTATATAAACATACATACGCACACACGCAAAACATACATACAACCACCCACCCAAACATAAATATGATATGAAATGATATGACCTCTCTACCCTCCTAACATACTACCATAATCCCCCCACCCCCTAACCATCCGCCCTTTCTCTCTCTCCCCTCCCTCCCCCCCCCCCTCCCCCCACCCCCTCTCTCTCTCTCTCCTCTCTCTCTCTCTCTCTCTCTCTCTCTCTCTTGCTCTGGATGTTACATGATTATCTTCCCCTATCTCCTGTAATTATCACCGTTCTAATCGTCGTGGTCCTTCAAAGAATGTTGCGGTCCAAGAAGAAACATCTCTCATGTTTACATTCTTATCACTGAATCTGGTCAAAGGTTCTATTTTAAACATGTTTTAGCATTAAAGGCCATTTTATCAGAGGATGAAGAACGCAGGTGCAGTGCAATAACCGTTGAGAAATTACACATTTCGAATGTTTCTGATGCAACCATTAATATTACGTTTACGTGTGGGAGCCTTTCGTACTTTTCATTTCCTTAAAATAAAATAGTTTACTCTTGTACCCTCGTTTTTGCAGCCTGCGAAAAGAATATTTTTTTAGAAATGCATTATTATATATAGTTCTAAATGTGCAGTTATTATCACAATTGTGATCATTGCATGAGGACGAAGAAAAGTAAGAAGATGTCGGAAGAGGGAGAAGAAGACTATGAAAAAAAGGAAGAATAACAAGTAAAGCACCAGAGTGCCTGGCTGGCTTACAAAGAGTTAAACACAACCTGTTCATTTTGTGCTCCCGTTTGGGATTGTGTTCATAGGCTAGGTATGAGTGTAACTTTATAGGAAATTGCGAACAAATTCATATTGCAGTGTGTTTTCAGTTTGATTCTGTTTGCCTTTCATAGTTACAAAGACACTGTATACGGTATATGGTGTAGCCTATACATTTACTACGTAGTACTGGTACGCAGTAAGCACACGCACGCATGGTTTTCATTCTCTTTCACACTTTGTGTGCCATGCACGTGTGCTTTTTTCGCAAGAAAGACACAGAAATCTCAGAGAGCCGCAGAATGTCTGGCGCAAAATAAACATGCATGAGATTGATCATTTTACCCGGCGTGCCATGTGATAAGTTATTAGAACTACAATGAGAAAGAATGTTCTTTCACGTGTCGGCGGTCTTTCGGTTGTAATACCATTGGGTTTCTTCGCTGTAGCGTTTTAATGGAAGTACTGATCCTAATTCGTAAATATATCTGCTCCGTTCTTTTAATGCTCGATTTCTGCGGGTATAATAGTATTTTATGTTCTGGATGATCTGGTTCGATACCAAGGCAAATAGAAATAGGCCTAAGCATGGCAGGTCACAATTTGGTTCATGTTCTCTTAGATAGAGCCTATATTTGTGCGCAAATCATGTTATCTTTACTTTTAGATTTGGAATCGTTTTTAACATGTGTGAGCGGATCATCTAGAAATATATCCTACCACGTGAAGATCATTATAAATGGCAATGCTAATTTGACCATCACAATTCATGTACTGAGTCTTGTGCATTTTGCCACTCTTTAAGAACGCAGATATCATAGAGCGCAGAGCGGGTCAATCGACAAGGATATGGAACAGTAACATGGGAAAATAAATGAAAGATGAATGTTTTCCATTTCAGCAAATTAACAAATATATAAAACTTTGGGATTTCTTGCCCGATTTACCTCTAATTCAGCCATCATATGTTTTTTCTTTTCCTTTTTTGTTTTGTGGTTTTGATTGGAATAAATTTACCTTAAATCTAATGCTCTACAACCATGTTTCTTTGTATCAGATCCGTTATTTACAGGTGCCTATCTTCTAAGAAAGCCCAGGGCAAAGCCAGCTGTGAGAATCTTTCAACATGGTGGAAATCAGTAAGTTAATAGGAATTTTTCTGTCTGGCAAAAGAAAAGAGCATAAGTATTCAGCGTGTCTAGATGCTTTAAGCGTGCCTAGCCTGCGTGAAAGTACAAGAAAACGGGCAGGTTTGTTTGTTGTTGAATTGAGGGTAAGTTGGTGGGGTTGATTCGCCTTAGCTTGTCCATAAAATACCATATAGGTAGAGAAAGCATACAAGTTTACGAGCGAACATATTTTGCATGTGTTACATATTATGTTGGGTTAAAGCAATTTAAGACGACACAATCCGATCAGTCGTAAGGCTCTATGACTGAAATCAGGACTCAGTCATTGGATTTGTGCAAGAAAATGACGTCAGATTTCCAATCGTAGGCCCTTACGACTGCAGACTTGTGGCAAAATTGTGTCGTCTGGTGTGGCCTATATGCAATGAAATGTTATTTTTGTTTGCATTGCTTTCATTACGTTTGCTCATTGCAGCGAGACCCTCATAAAGCTATAAAAGTGACTGCCTAATCACTCCCTACGGGCTTTTGTACGTGCGTCCTCCAGCGTGCTAGTACGTACCTGAAAATACGCGCAATTCCTTGCGTCCGACGCAGGGATTCTCTGCGAAAACCGACGCAGAGAAGTGCACGACCGGCTGCGACCACCGTGGAGGGGGAGGGGGGAGGGGGGGGGGGGGGGCTGGGAGTAGGGCCCACACCATCTTTCTTGAACGCTTTCTCGGTACAGAGTTCGAGAAACACAAAGCGATTGATCGCAGCTAGACTTGCGATAAATATCAAAGCGTAATTCTGATTGTTAGAGATATGGGATTGAATGGGGTCCTGGTGTTATGAAACAAACACCCCGGAGTTTATTTTGCATTATATCCTATGAAATTTTTTTCTTCTTTGGTCGCAACTTTACTTGCGGTAGATGTGAATCGCAACTCGGTACATTACATAAAGGGTGTTGGACTTGCGATAGTTTCAGGTCAATCGTAACTCTTTAGAAGATAGGGTCCTGTTGTCATGAAACAAAGACCCTTCAGTAATTATGTTTTATATGATCTTCTATGAGGATTTTTTCTGCTTTGGGGATTTTTTGTTATTGCATTGGTGTGCAGATTTCAGTGCCCCCTCCTTACCCTTCTCCTCCCACACTAATCGAAACACAAAGTCATGTATAATGTGCCTGTATCAAACACTGATTTGAGTCAGCTACGTCACAACCAACTTTGATTTCTGCCACCCTTCTTTCTCCAGGTGACTACGTATGGGTCTTCATCGTGCTAGCTTTGCTATTGATCGTTTGCTGCTGTGCAACCATGAGCAAATCATTGAGAAACAATCCAAACGAGGAGGAAACGCCTGGAGAGACGCCTAACTCCCCGAATCGGCGTACGCGCGCTACAGCACCTCCGCGTACTCACATCGTTCTAGTAGACTCCGTATACACGCCTCCATCCCCGGGCATCCGCCCCGACGATTACTCAGCACCGCCGCTCTATATAGACGACTTCCAATCACCCTTCATATTCGACAACCCGCTCGGACCTACGGGAACGGGCGCGTCAGACAACGACGTAACGGGTGCCCCGCCTTCGTACGATGACGTCATGAAATACGACGCGAGACGAAATGAGAACAGTACTACTGCGCCCACCACAAATGACGCCACGGAGGATAGCAGGTTATGACCTTGCTTTCACCTTGATATTTGAGGGCAACTTGTAATATTCAGTCATGGCATTCAGTCTTGATCTAACAGTACTATACTTTGTTTTCAATTATCATGGTTATGTACTTATAAATACTGCTTAAGTTAATGAACAATAATACATGTATCTGCATAGATTTAGGCAGCTTATAGGTATTATAAAAGTAACGTGAGGTGAGAGTATATTAAGGCACATACACTACAGTTCAAAGGAATTGGCATAGGGAAAGGGAAAAAGGGAAGGAGCCGCAGTTTTAAGCCGCGGTATGTTTTGTACAGTTCAGCATGAAACATGATGCTTTTTAGGCTAAAGCATGGTGTTTCATGCTGAACTGGACATAATATACCACGGTTTAAAACTGCGTCTCCTTCCCTTTCTTCCCCTTCCCTTTCCCTATGCCAATTCCTTTGAGCTGTTGTGTAGGAGTAAACTGAATGCATGAGAAAACATTTGCAGAGAGCATTAGCGCGATGGAGCCTTTTCCTGTTCTCAACTAAACGGCCTTTGCACATGTTGTGAGCACGTTTTACCTGGATTCAGAAACGTCAGGCATCTCTGCAAAGAACGGCTGCTGAAAATAGACTAGACATATCGTTCTCCTTCTCTGCAGAGATGCAATACCAAGTATGTCGTGGGGAGAGAGCGACAATTTGAGTTGCTTTTGTAATATACAAAACTAGCAAGGCAAGCCTGAGCTCTTCGATTGATTTCATATTTATATGTATGAATTACGCTATGTTTTTTTTTGTTGTTCACACTTCAATAGTTATCCATTCTTGCCTATCTTCATTTCCATGCTGTCATCTAACTTTCCGCATTACTGACCAAACCACAATTTATTAATTCTTAGATTCATACCTAATTGCTATATCAACTTCATATCCAATATACTTGCGACTTTGCCCCACTTTGATTGAATATCATATCCATTTTCATGTTGTGAGTTTACATTGTTTCGTATAAACTATTTAAATGTTCACATTCTAATCTACATGCTCATGCCGCATCCCTTTAACATACTAATACACATTTTTCTTGACCATGCTTTGCTTCCTAACCATGCAGTGAAAGTGGGGAAGACATTTCTACCACGAGTAGTACAGACGCCAGATAGCGAACGGATTCCTTGCCAGCTTGGCACTATCCTCCACAAGTCCCTCAACTCGTGCGCTGATTGGACCACACGATGACCAATCAACACAATTGCACATAGCGTAACGATTTAACGTGAGAAAATAGCAGCTAGACCCTGCCTTATCTGCGTTCTATAGCCTCGTCGATCCGTCAACTCGTGTGGTGATTGGATGATACGATGACCCTATATATCGAACTGGAGAGGCTCTCAACTCCCGTCCAGTCTGTGTACTATCTATTATGAGTCTGTATCAAATCGTGCGCTGATTTGACAGGACAGTGCCCAGTGAAAACGGTGCATCCGACGTAGAACAGACGGATGCTGAACAAATGCGTCTTCATCCAGACAACCACTTTAGGTCTTTGCGTACACAAGCTTGTCTCAACTTGTTCACTCCTAGAACATATCATGCACTTAACATTAGCAATGAGATCACCCACTTCCAAGAAGTGACGAGTTCAAGTATTTTATCCCACCCTCACTTTGCTGTTTTTCTATTAATGTATTCATGCCGTCTAATCTTCGCTACGAGATTATGACGATAAGCTCACCATTTTTATATTGCAAGCCATAACTTTCGCAATCCTGATATGTCAATTAATATAATATATAATGTTATATGATATAATCATAATCTGCTTATGAAGCATCGTATTTCTTCCCATCTAGAGTGAATGACGTCATAATATTGTTGTTGATGGTACGTATTTACGTTCTTTGAAATAAATAAATAATAAATTATTGAGTGAATTAATAGAATTAATAAGTTGATGAGTATGTGGGGTTTTTATGCTTAAAAATGTAATCAACGGTTACAGGTCCGATGTATGAAATATGACCTGGGTCAATATAGACAGGCAATATAATTATATATTACCCTGAGGTGGATGTCATTATCATCGTCTCCATCATGTTCATGAAGTGGTGCTAATGGAAAGGCACAGTGCCTGCATTGTGCCAAATGTTTTATCTTGAGTATAATAGTCGATGCCTTTCTCTGCTGTGATTGGTGCAGACACTCATGACATCATGATTGTAATATCGCCTTGAAATACTGCGTCTGTGCTCTAGGCTTGTCAGTACTGGTGGATGCTATTCAACGTTACGTATTCGAGGTATATAATAGGGTACCTAGACACATTACATTCTTTATTTTGTATCAGTGTCTCTATGTGTTTTTTTACTACATATCAATTGTTACTTGATTACCATCATGACTTTTATTACGTGTACTGAAAAAACCCAATCTACCATGAAATGTAAGAGTGATGATTCTTTTTGCCTCGAAATATTAAATATCTATAATTTATTAAATGTCTCTTTATCCTTCATACTACGGTGTTAATACGTGTGACATCCAATATTTCCTTCAAAGCTGGATATCGTTTACCGCGACAAGTATGAATAGAGGCAATGTTAGACCCGAATATCGGGAATATGTACCTGTCTTCGTACAAGTCTACGTTGTAAATATGTTCTGACATGTTTAGATGACAATGACTGAGACATTACCACTCAAATGAAAACAAATTTTCCATGTTGTGTAACATGTCCATTTTT
This sequence comes from Arbacia lixula, assembly GCA_963669155.1. Taxonomy (NCBI): domain Eukaryota; kingdom Metazoa; phylum Echinodermata; class Echinoidea; order Arbacioida; family Arbaciidae; genus Arbacia; species Arbacia lixula. Next base: position 22,986,510 of record OZ022586.1, on the reverse strand, counting down.
GGATAATAACAGTTTTCGTAGTAGCGGTGATATCGCAATGACTGATATGCAATACGTCTGTGCCAATCTGTATTCATATTGCGAGAGGCCGTGCATCATTAAAAGTCATATCATTTTAGCTGTGTAAACATCAACGTATTTTATCAAGGTATTTTAGTCAAAACTTTGTGATCCCTCCCACACACATGCTTTAAATTAAGGCAAGTGTTCTGCTATCATGCCTATTTTTCATGGCGAAGAAAATCAGTTTAAAAGAAATTTGTTAACCATGTGATATTTATCCAGCAACAAATGCTTAGCACAAACATTGTTGCTTGTTCTCATATCTTTATTTGCTAAGGATGCCATAAGAATTGAATATAATGCGGCATGAGGATAATTCGCCAGTCTATTCATGAAAGTGCCATCATCTGTAGAGCGGGTTTTCATGGAGTGCCACAACTCTCTGTCCTGAATCAATATCATGGTATAGGGCCTGTAGCTCTGCTAAATAGTCAGTCAGCATGGTCAGGCTGCTTATCCAAACAACAATTTTTCTTTCCCTTCTGCTTTTCCTATCTATCTCTCCCACCGTTAATTGTTTTATTGCACCTGTGTGAGACAAAATGCTGCCATATATATATATATATATATATATATATATATATACATATATATATACCAAATTTGTAGGCCTATATGATTTATGTGATGCAAATTATTGTAGTATACAGAAGCGCGTATAATTGATTGCCACTTAAAACATTTTTATGGCAGTTAAATACCTTGGTGCCTAATTTATAATGTCTGTACTTTACATTAAAGTCTTGTAAATTCAGTACATATTTGCAATGTAATGCACTTTTTCAAATACAAAATACACAATCATACATCATCGCATTTTATAACTTGTATTCATGATGTATTTGTCATGTTTGTATAAATATGTAACTTGACGTTACAATCATGAATTTTTCTCGATCCGTTTCAGATGTGTTTTAACTGTTTTTCATAAGATGTATCTATTCTCGATATACGTGTCGTTGCAAATATGTTACCTAGCATAACTCATGATGATGTTTAGTAAAAAAAAAAAATGAAAAAAGTATTTTGATAAAAGCCACCCTGTTTGCCTCTTGTGATATGTGAATGCATCATGTACATGTGAACGTATGTGTTTGTGTGCGTGTCTGTATAAATACGTGTGAACGTGTGTGTACGTATATATGAGTGTGAACGTGTGTGCATACTATGAGTTTGACTATGTGTACCTGGATGTGTCCATTCTATATGACGTTACAGTCTCGTGATCGCGTTGCCAATTTCTCCTCATATCCTCATATCATTAAAATATGTATAACATTCTTATTAGTTGACCGATTCTCCTAAGACCTTTTTTGCTCTGCTCTCACATTGTTCTGCTGTTATTGAGCGCAAGTTATTTTTGGAACGGGGTTCCGCTTTCAAATCCTACAATCACGCAAGAAGAGACGCGAGATCCTGCCCGGAAATGTGTCTCAGATAAACACTGTTTTCTGAGCCAAGAAAGTGAATAACAGACTGTGGCACCTCTGTAGCAATGAGAGGTTATGAGTATCATTAGTTATTCCATTGTACGTCACAACTGCAATCTGTCTAAAAAGTAACGACTAATATTTGTTCATTTGGTCATCATGCAAACACGTTTCGCGTACGCCTACGTCCAGTAAACGGCATCGACTTTCTTCATCTAAAATCTTGGTATGTACGTACATTCTTAAGACCCTATGAATATTTGCTTATTTGGTCAACGTACCTAACTCAAGCCGCACAAGACTACGTGCGAAGCATGACATTGTCATTATCCCTGAGCTTAAGTCTGAACTTTCTTCATGATCTTAAAGCTAAACATTTGGTATGTACATGATACTGTTTTGATTTCAGGTAAAGTATACAACGCATAATTATTTGCATATTTGGTCAACATTCCTCAGATGTTTCGCACGAGCCTACGTCCTTGTCTATCTTATATATCAAAAGTTGATACAAAATGCTGCTCATTAAAATTATTTGGCCATACCGTGGGAGCAATCGCAAGCATATAAATATAAAAGGGGCCGTCCACCTGATTCTTGGACTGAGGACATGAACCTGACGAGGAGACGGTCACTGGGAGGAATAACAGGTGTAACCCTCTCAGGAACAGAACAGAGCTGCTCTTATGAAGACCACAGCAGAGCTCTGTAGCGCCACCTGAACATGATGATGGCAATGATGATACTGTTGTCTTTCTTAGTGTGAAATACACATTGCCCGCAGCCAGATTTAGCGAGCAGTGTTTACATAACAAAGTCATGTCTTTCCGTGGCTGCTATGTATTATGGTGGCAATGTATACACGGAGACCTTTGTGCGTGTTCAAAATAGTTTTGTTATATTTATACAGCAATTTATATTCTGTGTTCCGTATGATTCTTTGTGTACGTTTACATAAATAATATATTGCGCCGTGAAGCACACCACTTAAGAGCAAACAATCGGCATGTTTTCAATAACACCCTCTTAAACTGTCAGTGCTCTTTGATCCGTCTGATAGGACTTAAATTGGAGATAAGAGAAACTTAAACAGATATGGGTACAAACTTCATACAGAGTGAGACCTTGCATCTTTAGCTCCAGACCAAAAGTCATTGTTCTCGGCGATATCTCTTAAACTCTGGTTCAATAAACTGTATCAGCAAAAAATTGACGAGGCAAACCGCAAGTATGAAACTTGTAACCCTGTTGTTTTTTTCAGCGATATCATGAATCACGAATTGGCAACGCCGCAGTAATAACCTGCTGATATAATAACCTTGCAAGAAATCTCCTTTGCTGTTTTGGGACATTTCGTGCAATCTTGTAAGTACACTACCGTTTCTTGTATGTTATAGTAACCATACATCTGTTATAAATTGACTTTTGAGGCAAACGTTCGGACACTCAACATACAGTGGTTTCAGCATACGAATCATTCGCCTTCTAATAACTCGAAGCTACTTCTGAGGAAGACTGATTGTTATGATTGCGGGGTATCGATGCCCGATGTCCTACAACAAGTAGCAACAGTTAAGTGTGCTGAGTGAGAGCATAATTATATCCAGGAATGAGTGCAAACATAGTGGCATGCGCTGTAGGGTAGGCATGCCCGATGAGGCTTGAACCAATGACCTCATTGACGTGAGCATTGAGGCAGGAGAGCTCACCACTACGCCACAGTGCTCGCCACAGATTTGTCAAAAGAACGAGACATTCAAAATACAAATTGATTGATCAGTTGAGCTCTTTATGCACCATTGAGGCATGTTACTGATAGTATACATCATTCATTTATGACAGTATGGAGTCTGGCAAAGAAGGTGTTAACTCGTGCGGAATGAACTCACACAAGCCTTTGTGCAATGCAAAAAGTCTCCACATTTCAAAACGCTCGGTAAAATGTGACATTAGCCTGACTAAGGATGTGTGAAGCTCAGCATAATCAGCTGGACCTACATGTAGTTTGAAGGAACTTAGAATGCCCTTACAGGGACACACCATTGTGTGCACGTCAGGCTCCTGTCATTTATGACAGTCCCAGCCATGAAAAAGAAAGATGCAATGTCGTAATTGGGTCAGCCCGGGGCTTCCAGGCTGCTGGGCATTTCTTAAACAAATTATAAAAAAGGGGGTCTGATGGCAAGCAGTAGACTATGTTGGAATTGTGCTTATTCGTTCTTAACCCTTTGTATGCCAGACAAAATGACCCTCTACGGGATTTGTGTGTATTACTTGTGAATAAAGACACATATGACTCACAAAGGGTTAAATGTGTTTCAAAGTGTTTACATGTACTCTATATTGTTTATATAGGTATATATATATATATATATATATATATATATATATGTGTGTGTGTGTGTGTGTGTGTGTGTGTGTGTGTGTGTGTGTGTCTGTATATATACGTATATATATCTATATATATAGTTGCAGTTCTAAATACGCTGGTTGTACGCAATCATGTTTTTGTGTAAATTGTTCATTCATTTTTGATAAAGGTCTATGACCGAAAATTCGAATATTTTTTCCTCTCCGGCGTTTCATTCAATTTGTTCGTCTTTTTATATATATATATTTTTTTTTTTTTCATAAAAGAGCTGAATAAATTTGAACTTGAATTTAAATTAATTCTTCTCCCGACTCGCCCATAAACGGACTGAGGACAAATGAGAACAATAACTAGTCATATGGGTGTTAGACTCCATTTACACTTTGAGTTAGAAATGTCCAACAGCCTGGAATTCAGACTATATTTGAGTCTCTCCTTACAGACTAAATAAGTGTGTCAGACTTGGATCTAGGCTAGGATCCAGGCTGTTAAGTATATAGTCATAATTCAGAGGCGACAAAAAAAAAACAGTTTTCTGTTTCTATCTAAACTGTATCTAGAAATGATTTGATTATAGTAATAAAATTTGTTTTTACAATTTACGGTCAAAAATGAAGTGTGTAATTATTATAAGCTGGTAAATAACACTATTACCTCATATAGTTGGGTACATACATATTATGTTATGATCGGTGATTACATATGAGTCATGCCATTTTTTATAATGCATACTTAAACATGATGCTGGTAGGTGTATTTCTTAGTCATCTTTATGTTTACATGTTTATGCTTCTTTAGATTGACTTATTGATAATGTTTTATACCGCGGGGAAATTGTCGTCTCAAGAGAAAAAGAACTAGCAATGTTGTCTCAATAATGACGCATTCACGCGGAAACACTTTCGTTGGCCGCTACCACGTGCCATAGTGACACATTTATAGGGCGTTTGAGAAGGTTTCTCCATGGTTTCTCTATCTAGTGCATGGAAGCGCCTAATCACCTGGATAGTTAAAAGGACAGTTCACCCTGAAGATAAGTTGGTTTCAATAAAAGCAGAAACGTGGCATAAACATATCAGTAAAGGGTTAACGAAAATTCGTCAAAGGATAAGAAAGATATGATCTTTTGAAATGCCAATTTTGTGACGTCACGTGCGAGATCTGTTACATCTGTCGCTCTTTTTTTTTGACAACGGATTTTTTTTCGTACAGGTAGGTGTGGAAAAAACGTATTTCTAATGATGTATCAAATGAACAGATAAAAAGATGCATATATTTTGGAGAAAATGCACATCGAAAAAATTGTACACAACATATGGGAGAGGACCTCGCACGTGACGTTACAAAATAAAAACTGTAAAACATCATAACTTTCTTATCCTTTGACGGATTTTCATCAAACCTTCACTAATATGTTCATTTCATGTGTCTACCTTTATTGAATTAATCTTAATTTCAGTGAGTTTCGTCAAACTTTCAATAATATTTTTCTTTCATATTTCTATTTAAATGTATAAAACCCAACTGGCTTTGAGGGTGGACTATCCCTTTAGAGATGGGGACTCTTCACACGTATTGTAATTGATTGGTACCACTACGGGCCAGGGAGCCCAATCGGAACCAGGTGTCTATCATGATAATATTGTGAAGGAAGATCTTATGTAATATATATTTTTTTACCATTTTCCTTGGTATATTTTGTTATTTTAATTTTGGACCTGCAAAGTAGCTGTACTTCCTTTAAAGCTTTTTTTTTTTTTAATTTTAAGCATGTACCCAGTAGGAGCAAGTATAGCGTGCTTCATCCTGTCAGAGTCAGATTGAATAATATTCTTAAGTATTTGTTTCCATGTTATCGAGTCTTCATCCGTGAATTATGAATAGCTTGCGTGGTTAAGTCGCTGCCCGGTAAGCAGTAGCTTGCAAGTCCCAAATTGTTTCTTCTGACTTGTTGTTCATTCATTATAAAGCAGGATGGAGCACGCTATCCTGACCACTAATTGGTGTATGCTTACAATCTTATTTAAAACTTACCGAGAAAGCCCTTTCACTAAACGTTAGCCTGAAACTGATCTGTTCCGTAAGTAGATGAATCTGATACATGCGCACTGTATCGTATTGTGTGTGTAGACAGGTGCCATGATGCTCGACCGATACGCATTATTCGCCATCTTCCTCACGTCCATCTACCTGTGCTGCTGTGCGGTGTGCTGGAAGTTCTGGAGGAGACACATGGCACATCGACGCCTGACTGCAGGAGCGAACTGTGAGGGCGGGCCCACCTGTCCGCATGGGCGTGGCGTCTTTAATGTACAGGTGCGTACGTGCTATGGGTGGGAACGAGATCGATTGAGAGAGAGAGGGGGGGGGGGGAGGGGGTGGGGGGAGGGGGGGGATCGGGTTGGGGTCGGGAATGGGTTGGGGGAGCGAGAGAGAGAGAAAAAAAAAGAAAGGATGGGTGGGGGGGCGGGGGTTAAGGAAATACCATCGTGAGACGTGTGCATGCGAGTAGGTAAATGTGGGTGGATGTATGTGCGTGCACATCTGTGTGTTGAGTATGTGTGTGTATCTGTATGTTTTGTTTCTACTTCATAGGTATAATGTACATAGATATTGAAATGAAGAGGTGGATACTAATGTTAGCCACAATGTCAAATCCAACACGAAAAACATCACTGTAAATTTCATCATCATCAACATCGCTACCTTCAAGGAAAGTATCATGTCTTAAATAAAATTCAATGTTACTTACATGAATATGATTGCTTCCCCCTAGTGTGATGTTTAAAATAATTTGTTAGTACATGTATATACAAGGGCCTGAAGGTGCTAGACTGATTCATAAACGACCCGTCCACAAATTAATTTGAGATATCAGTGTCATGTCTAAGGTTTTTCTTGAGCTCCTTCATTCTGAGGGAACATTTGTTTTTCTATACCGTGGTATTTAGAGAATTTTATGTCTTAGGCCTTAAATATTTCGCATTTGAATTCATGACAGGCCATCTATGTCGCCAACATATCCACAGTGGAACACGTGATTTATCGTTCGCCGCCCCCAGACTACAAAGACATTCATGCATATACGGTGTGGGGCAGCGAAATAGACGCCAAAACTTTCCCACAAGCTCAACCATTGTGTCCGGAGGGCGACCAATCAGAAGAAGATATACCGCCGCCTTATTGTGACGTCATCGTATCGGACCCACATTGATACCACCATGCAAACTGTCATCGTGACAAGCCATCAAGACGATTGTTGAAACTGAAGAGAATTTGTATTTTGCTGAAGACATTTCCTCTGAGAGCGAATTTGCGGAATGACGTTCACAGTGTGTTGGTTAATACCTATACACCAATCCAAATGGTATTTCGTTTCCATTAACCCGTCGAGTGCCAGTGGACCGAGTCGGATCATATTTGTCTATCCCGGATTTTTACTTTTCGATAAGTTCGTAAAGTAAATAAGCTTTTGTACAACTACAAATACCCTATCCTCAACTGCTATCTTTCGGAATATGACATCTCTCCCTACTGTGTGTATTTACTTGTCCATTTGTGAGATGGTATAGAACCAGTGACTTAAGGAGTAGCGCAATATAAGTTTGGGCGAAGAAAGTAATCGCACATCTTAAAGCAATACTAATTTTCAGCACGAGTACGGTCAAACGTTTGGACTTGTAGATGTCTCATAGCCCCCCCCCCCCTTCCCCTTTCTCTCTGATATCGATTTGATCTTGCGTCGATGCTCCTTCTTGGCAAATACATTTGAATTGTGAATTTTGTTAATTCAAACTCGCGCAGTCCTTACTTTTAACAGTATCAAATTTAGTATGAGATTTCGCACGTCGAAATTTGTATTCAATGTGAAGACAACAGTTCCGATTGATATAAGATGTATGTTACATGACTTGTATGTATATGCGTAAAGAATGTTGTTTATTTTTTATTGTAATAAAGAGATATGCTTGAAATAGTGGGTACCGAAAAGTAAATACCTGTTTTACTATGTTCCCATACCGTCATTACCGTGGTATATTCTTCTACCTCCCTTGTTTTTTTTATTCACCTCCCTCTCACTTTCCTTCGCGAGCTTTATCTTTTTTCCTCTCCATCTCTTTTTCTCTCTAACGCGCGGGCACACACACTCACACAGACACACACACATATACACACACAGACACATATGCACACATACACATACACATATTACTTCATTTCTCCATCCTTTCTTCCCTACTAGTTTAAGATTTATTTGAACAAACAAATGCATAGAAACCGTTCTCTCTTCCCTTTTCTCCCTCCCACTCTCTCTCTATCATGTCTATGCGAATAATTCATAACTACAGACACGTGCGCACAATCCCCCCTCCCCTCCCCCCCCCCTCTCTCTCTCTCTCTCTCTCTCTCTCTCTCTCTCTCCCTCAATGTTCCCAATCCCACTTTTGCCACTTCATGTCCTTCAACGAGTATTTACAGCTGACGCGAATACATCACGTTTACATTATAAAGCACACAACGTTCTTCTGGACCAAGATATCTACTTTTAAATGAATCCATGTGATAGAACATGGGGGCTAAGATGAAATAATCCAAGGAATAAAGTGGACAAAGCTTGGTGTGTCCGCTTCATCGACTCGAAGCTCCGCCCCCTCTCGCTCCTGAATTGCAGTCACGTAGACACTAACATAACCTACTAAGCCCCGCGTTACGGAATGATATTTTCGGATACGGACATGTTTGCACTTTTGCTTTTGTTCTCATTAAACACAGTATATTATCAGGATGTTCAGACGCCCAACGCGGCGCATTTATATATGAAAACGTGTTTCTTTTAATTACGTCAAAACTTCGAATTCACGAGTATTACAATTAAGCGTTTTTATTTTTTAATGAAGTTCCCGTTAGCCGTCCTTCAACCCGTTCAAAGAGTATTATACATTGTCCGTGACGAGCCAGGGAAGACTTATGCCATTGTGACGTCAAGGACAGGAGATCAATCAATGATTCCATTGTTGTTTCGTCACAGCTGAAAAGACGGTCTTCACAAAAGTAGTTCACCAATCGAACGCTTTCTCAGTAGCCCTTATCATCTTTTAAGAACGAGCATGTTAACAACTTGAAGTAATAGGCCCTTCTACATGTCCTTGTGGGGAATTCCGTCACAGTGTTTGTAAACTCGCTGCAGACAACACCAAAGCTGCTTCTGATCTTGAAAATTCCCATCTTCTAGATCTGGATTCGGTTACTCACCGACAGACATCATCTTAAGTTTGTGTAGTTGACATCTCTCTGATAATAGGTCGATCGGTCGATCGTTGTTTACACGCTGGTCTACACGCGTGGCTGCTCACCCCATAACCAGTACTGAATAGGATGTTTTACACTGGAGCAAGTGTAAACCTGACTCTACATAACATCATTTAGCAAAAATAAAAGCCATTCTTTAAATGTTGGAGATGTTCTAAGGAGATCGGTGGTGATATGGATATCTGACTTCATTCTTGGAGTGAGCTGCTCTAGTAGTCGTTGGCATTTCCTCACATAACTCACAGTGTCCTTTCGGACGGAGCCCGTTCTGATCACCTTGTGAAACACAGTGTATCAAAGTTGATTTGATAATTGCCGACTTTTATTCGCGAGCTCTTAATTGCTGATGACATGATCTGAAAAATGGTACTTCTCCTACATCGTTAATTCTCTATATCTGAGGATATTAAACGGCGAGAACATATTTCATATATATATATATATATATACATACATAGAACTAGTTTGGTTTGCAACAGAAGGAGTGAACTTGATCCTACATCGCTGAGTGCACCTTGCGGACGAACATGATAACATACTATCATATGTGATCCTACTGATGTCATCATTTACCGAAGGCACCTGCAGTAGATAAACACCATGATTCCATATACAAGTGAGTACATCTTAATGAAGTTGACTGATATGGATTTATATTCACTTCGTTCTGGCAATGCAACATGCTCCCAGAATGTGTGACTGTGCTTTCTAAGGATTAGAACATTGAACAGAATATATGCATGAAGGAGAAGAACACGGATAAAAGAGGAAGGAAGAAGTGGAAGGAGAGGAGGAAAATAGAGTAGAAAAAGAGGAGACAAAATGTAAAAGAAACAGAGGTAGGAGAAGAACTGAACTCAAAAGTAAAGAAAGAAAACCACAAAGGAATAATAGCTAGAGAAAACACTGAAAGCATAAAGTGGCCATTATTATTACAGAGCTCAATTATCACTTCCATTTAGTTATTGATGTAGCTATGAATCAGCTCAATGATAAAGAAACAATTAATATTTACAAGGACAAACTATTATGAAGTTTTTTATTCTCACGTCGCCACTGTAAATAATCAGCTTTCGTCCTTTCCTCCTACTCTTCAGCTTACATCCCTTTGTTCCTGCTCTTTATCGCCTTCACTCTCGTCATCATTTGCTGCGGCTGCTACGGTCGATGTCGACGGAAACAGAACGACAACCCTTCGTTGCCCTCCACCACACCTCCAACCAACGGGGCTTCGACCACGGCACCAGCCACTAATTCACCATCACGACGACGACCACCAACTATCTATGTTATCGAGCAGGTATACGAGCCCGAGCCTTCACCTAGTCTTTGTTCGGCCGATTTCTCGGTACCACCAACGTATGAAGAAGCTTTCAGCTTCGACTTCGACAACGGACCCGTCTCACCCATCCAGGAAAATAATATGGATATCGCAGTTGCACTTGGAGACGGGACTGGATCGACGACAGCTTTGCCCATCGACTTACAGGCACAGGAGGGGAGGTCATCCGTATCAACCTCGCCTTCGAATAGCACACTTAATGCTTCAGTGATAGGTTCGACGTCAACCTTGGATAACCGATAAGACGATGCTTTGCCGACGGCAGTGCTTCCACCAAGTACCCAAGCGTTGGCCGTCGAGCTGCCGTCGTACGGGGAGGCCATTGCCAGGAGAGCGTCTGACGTGCATGATCTCTGCGTTGCAACGGATGCACCCGACGGTGCTGCGAGTTGAACGGTGTCATAGTGTTAACATGTTGGGGGATGACGAGAAGAAGGTGGAGGATGTCGATAATGTTAATGGTGATGGCGAATATAATGATGGACATTGTCACGGTGATGTTGATTTAAGTTTAAAGTCACTTTTCAGCGTGTAAACATGGTTAAATCTTTGTTTTGGTGGAGTTCAGTGTTCGCAGAATACTCACGTGGTATTGCCGTCACATCATTGCCCTTACCCGTGGACCCAAAATGGCCTCCACGAAAAAGTCGAAGTATCAGATAAAATTACATTTCCTGAGCGAATAGAAAACTTTATCTTTAACAAATCGATTACCTTGTCCAATGGTCACTGGAAAGGGGCAGAATGTATGTTACGTTGAACATTGTCATTTTATTTCTCAAACTTACAACCATCATTCGTTCTTGGTAATTAGTTGTAGCAAATAAATACAATAGGTATTGTTTGCGTTGTACATAAATACATGAAATCATAATTACTGTTATTTCTGTCATTACTGTAAATGACAATGGAAAAAGGGGGAGAGACGTAGCAGGATATGGCGATAGGTGATGAAGAATATGACAGATAGAGCACTGGAGATGACTGGATAGAGAGAGAGAGAGAGAGAGAGAGAGAGAGAGAGAGAGGGGGGGGGGTGAGAAAGGGGGGGGGGCGAGCGAGATCAGAAGATTACAAAAGGCAGATTAAATTACAAAGAGACAGAGCGAGAGAGAGGGATAGTGGGGGAGAGAGAGAGAGAGAGAGGGGGGGGGGGGGCAAGTATGAAATTAATTATTTGACGTGTATAACCAACACGTCATGAAATGAATGAGTATTGCTATGGGGTGGGTGGGGGTAGGGGGGATGGGGGGGGGGGATTACTTTGTTCACATTATACACACACATGTATGTATTATAGTACAGCCTGACACACCATTATAGGAGTACAATATACACTGTTGGCTACGCAGCGTTGGCTACGCAGCGTTTCATGGGAGTGAGCCCTCTACGTGCTCCGCCATACTACATGTTAGGATAGCTTTCTTTCTCGCGTTTATGAAGAATTTGTATACATGTATTACAACGCTGCCGCTGTTATCATTTCATCTCTAAAATTTGCGTTCGTGTCATACATATACATAGAGGCATACATACACATACAGCTGCATACATACAGAGCAAAAGCATGGAGATTGACCTAGGGGTGGAAGGTGACGGGGGAGGGGGGGGGGGGGAGGATGGAGTGGGTAGGGAGGGGGACGGAGAGAGGGAAGGAGAGAGATGAATGAGGGGTCGGAAACAAAAATGAATGGATGAAGGAGGAAATAAAATCGCCTCGCAATTTTACAGAAGAGAACAAATTATTGTAGGTAGAACATTTCTTGTACACATTTACTGATACATATCAATTGGCAACTCCCACCCAATCCTAACACATACACACCACGACAAAGATTGACACGATATGTATATTAAAAAAATAATGAGAGGAAATGCAGTGTTAGTGCATTATCATGTAAGTCATTCTTCTATCAGTGCTGTCAATGTATCGTACAAAAGGGTCAACCTCCCACTAAACAAAAAATATGAAATAGCCATTTTATTCACAAAAGTCTTCCCTAACACATACCCCAAACTGCCAAGAATTGCGGTGGTGGAAAGCGGCTTTCCAAAATCATTCTAAAGGGACACCAAAACCATTGCAATAGATAAACGCATTTGCTATACACTTAGTTTCCATAGGTGAAGTGTGAAAATAAAGGGAGTATACTGTACTGGAAAGACAGAAAACGTTCAAAAGGGTGATCATGAGCAATCTTCTTGCCAAACGTCTTAAACTCATGTATTGTCCATTTTAGAAACTTGCTAAAAGTGTTTTGCCCTCAAATTATATACATTTGGAGTAGTTAGTGATTTTAATCACAAATCCTGAAAAATCTTCGGGCCGAATAATTTGAAGATTTGTGACAGATTACAACTAGTATGTTGAACATTCAAGAAGAGAAGTTCAACCCAGAAGTTGCTTCAAAAACAAACAGAAATAGCTGTAAAAGAAACAGATTGTTAAAAAATAGCAAAAATCAAACAAATAATGACCTGGTGCTCAAAATAATAATTTGTTGGGTTTTTTTGCCTGTATAGTTCGTGCGCGAAATGCATGCCGTCTACACAAACACCTCCCAAAGAGAGAAAAACGTATGCTGTCATGGTAACCACCTATGAAAGCTTTCAAAATTATTTCAATGTAAATTTGATACAGGATACTGTTTGCGGCGCAGAGATTCAATAACTGATGAGTCGTGACTTGTGTTATGTGGTCTAGAGCAAAATGCCTTCAGCTAGCGTGAATCAGTGCCCTATCTCACGATGACGTGCAAGTTACATCATGTATTCTCTCCTCTCAGTCACGTAAGGGGCGTCTTCATTAGCCCGATGCGGGCGAAATAGCGAGCTTGTTCTGATCGGGTTAGCTAGCAAGATTACATAATAGCAGCTAGTTCCCCGGAACAGCAAAATAACTCGATATTTAGTCTGATCGGGCTAATGAAGGCGCAAATCAGAGATTGATAAGCTGCGTGAGATTGACATGAGACCGACTGTTTGGAAGTGAGAGAGAAAATTACAAAAAAACCCCTAAATTGTAGCACTAACATATTGGGTAATTTTTTCAGCAGAGTGTGAGTGAAATCAAGATCGAGTTGAATGTGTATCAATCATTTTAGTTACTATTTTTCTATGCTTTCCACCACTTTTTTTAATTTCGTGATAATGCATTAACACTGTTTGATCAAACAAAATAAATCAATTGAAATTTATTTTAATACTATACAATAATGAATGTTTATGAGTGCAATGGAAAGAATATTTCCATGAGGTGAAAGATTGAATGGCTCAATCTCAATCATTCAATCATTCAATCTTTCACCGAATGGAATTTTCTTTCCATTGCACGAATTAAAAAAAAACATTCATTATTTGTTTTATACAACATCTAAGTAGGTTCTTGTCATTTTTAAATACAATAATATAAAAATAATTCCCAAATAAAAATAATAGAATGTTTGTTTTATATCCTTCATTGATATATTCTTTATTGATTTTGGATCCTTTTTGCGGTAGTGTCCATGCGCTAAGCTCTAAACGTTAGATATGAATACGGAGTTCATTTTTTTTTTCCGGCTTGAGCATACCAACAGAAATTCAAGTTGCACCTCAGCCGCAACTTCGCGGGAGTTCCCCAAGCTCGCCCAATGATTTTCAGCTAAAACGCAAAATAACAGCTGGAAAGAAATTGTCGCGTAGATGTTGGGTGTCGCGGATACACTATAAAGGTCGAGGTGTGCAATGGAAAAAATGGCATGCAACAAAAATGCACTCTATACCTAGGAATGAAACAAATATTTAATAACATGAGACCTATTATCCTCCAATCAAATGGCAAGGATCTACTTAGGTGTTGTATCAAACATACACCTATGTCTATACGCCCTGGATTAGTTCTTGGTAGGGTTTATAGCCGAGCAGCCCCATGGCCTCACGGCATATTTCCTCCACCTGTGAGATCTCGACTGAGCTCAGATCCGTCATCCAGCGCGCAGCAGTTTCCCGCGCGTTCCTGTTGAGACCAAAGATGACGTCACCAAACTTTTGTTGATGCACATGGGTGTGCGCATGCACCCAATTTTCGACGCTGCTCACAAGTGGAAGGCCGAGGAAGTCGTAGATCCGTCGGGTCACCTGCTGCGGGTCGTGAGCGAAGTCCTCGTAGCGGACCAGATGGTAGCGGCCTTCCAGCCATGCTTGTGGGTGTGTGCTTGTGTTGCCCCCGTAGAAGTTATCCGCCATCCATTTACAGGTGTAGGGCAACGACTCGGAGCCTCGCAGCGTGTAGTTCAGCATACCCGAGGCGTGGAGTCGCCCTTGCCCGGACATCTGGCCTGGCGCTGCTGGATGAGCGCCTTTTACACTATCATACTGAAGGCGAGACACGGCCACACCTCGTGGATCGCGGACAAGATGGATGACTTTGACGTCGATGTGGTCGTCGACGACCAGAGGTTTAATGGTGTCCAGTCCGGCGCGAATTAGCTTCGTCGCAACGTGCCCTCGTCGTCTGCAGAGCCCCTTCAGCCAGGTCGTGCTGGGGATCCGGCAGCGCGACATCGGGCTGTGGTCGCATACGGCTTTATTCCGTGCCCTTCCTCCCCACGCATTCAACACTGTCACGACGTCTTTCCCCAACTCGCATTTCGCCACTCTTCTCAAGACCTCTCGATACCGCTCTTCTAGAGACGATGGCTGCCTGGGCTTGTTAAGGAACATTTCTCCCCCTAACCCTCTCGATAACCTCCTTGCCTCCCCCGTGAACATCCAAAGAGGTTCGAAAAAGAAGATCAAATCCGGACTCTGGTTTAGAACCTCACCGATTATCGTTGAGCCGAATCGAAACTGCGCTAGAATCACCACGAACATTCCCGAAGTCGTGCTGTCGTCAACCCCTCCATTGTTCAGGCGGACGTCGTCGCCAGAATTCGCCGCTTTGTTACCATGACTACCATTCACTCCCGCGCGATAATGGGCGGGAGACGCAGGCGAAGATATACCCAAGATATTGCTGACATTCACCGACATCAAGAACAGCGAGAACCCAATGCACACCACTAGAAGCAAAAACCTTAATGTGCGAAATGCTCGTCGTGTCGATTCCGTCCGCAGGAGAACCGACATTCTGCTGAAAAATCAGAGACAAAATACGATCAATTGGATAAATGTGTATTGTTTGTGAATACATTCGCAAGTGGATCATAAAGAGTGAAAGACACACGCTGCAGCTTGCGTAATTCGTTTCCGTACCATAAACGCGCCAGAAAGGCTTATTTTGAACGTTATGGCGACTCGAGTAGAGACGACGTACCACCACTCACCATGGATGCGCGCACACTCACTGAGCTGGACACACTGCACATGACTTTGTGTTATGGAGCTGGATGTAGCCTACGTAGAGAGAGATCGATGGAGCATGGAAGGGTGACGTACATGATGATAGAAAGAGTGGAAGATAGATAGAGAAAGAGAGAGAGAAATAGAGAGAGAGAGAAATAGAGAGAGAGAGAGAGAGAGAGAGAGAGAGAGAGAGAGAGAGAGAGAAGGGGGTGGGGGTTGGAGACTGTGGGGTATAACTTTGCCCTTACAAATAACACAAATAAACGAAATATAGAAAAAGACATTACAAATACTTATAAAGTGAATCATTTCACGTGTTCCCCAAACACGCCGAAGAATGAGTGAGTGAGTGTGTGTGTGTGTGTGTGTGTGTGAGAGAGAGAGAGAGAGAGAGAGAGAGAGAGAGATAGAGTGTGTGTGTGTGTCTGTGTGTGTTGGGGGAATACTTTGTTCACACATTACACACGTACATGTATGTAGCTCCATGAAGCCTGACGCTGATCGTGGAAAGTACAAAACAAAACGAATTATTCAAGAGGAAATGGTCAATATTTTTGTAAAACATGCTCTCACATACATGTATCAAGATGATCGACTTCAGAAAGAGAGAGAGAGAGAGAGAGAGAGAGAGAGAGAGAGAGAGAGAGAGAGAGAGAGAGAAATAGAGAGAGAGAGAAGGGGGGAGATAAACACAGAGAGATATGGGAGAGGTCAGATGAGGAAAATAAAGTGAATGCGTGAGAATGGCATGAATGGGAGAGAGAGAGATAGGGTGGGGTTGGTAGGAGAACAACAATTTATCGATTTTCCGGTTATATATCTTATCAAGAGTGAACAATTTCCATATAAACAGATAAATATTAGTAGCGCCCAAGTAAAGTATGATATGCTATATTAGAGTAAACTCCACAGACCAACATCAAGTGAAATTCCTGGAGAAAAAAATGAATACAAATTCAAAATCGATAGTAGCCGGTTGACTCATTTGGAATTTTGGATTAAGAAATTAATATACATGTAGGTATCAAATAATATATCACAGTACGTCATCACAAGTTTTGCACAACGATTCCATGGGTATTAAATTCATACACTCTGAATTATTGGGATACAAACCCCTTTACTGTTTATACAGGTGAACACAGAAAGAGTGAAAAGATGTTCTTATTGAATAGCTGCAATGCATTAGCTCTTCCTTACCATATGGCAACTCTGGCAAACCATTATTTTATATGCGGCAACAGATAGAATAGGCAAACTAGGATTTGTGATGTTTGCTGAGGACACAAATGCGAAAAAAAAATGTATTATAGTAGCTAAAGAAATATTGGAGAGCCGTGATGATGATTTTCAAATTATTTGCATAACAGTAATCGATAGTATCCATCTGATGGCACCTACATTGATTGCTGTGTAAGCATATGACTAGTGATCTGCAAACAGTAGTAGCATTTACAAAACCACCCCCAACTTGCCAGACAAATCTAGATATTGCTGGGTATGAAAGAAAAATAATAATGTGAGCATTGGCGTAGACAGCTTTGTCGATGTTGGGGTCGTTCCACAACTTTTGTTCCTCAAGAAATGTTCCTTGCCACAAATACAGAATGGTGAAGAGCGGCTGCCCCCCCCCCCCACCATCCCCCCCCCCCCCCTTCCAACACACACAACACACCCCACGCCCATTTTTCTTGCTAAAACATTAGTGTAGGGAGTTCTAGAATCGTGAAGACGTGGACGATACTCAGGACTGGTCCAATAGGCCATTTTCGCTATGTATGCATATTTTATGAACATCGCTTAAACAATACGTTACTAATGGTCACCTAAAGCTTGTGACCGAGGTTTGTCTGAATAGCATCAAGTACTATATTATTTTAGTGAATGTGACCTTCAAAAGGATCACCCTGCCTTTTAAACATAGTCTTTCTTGTAACATTATTTCAATACGGTCCGTCATGTCTGCACCACTCACTCCATCATTTTGCTCTGCCAAGGAAAATTTCTACTCTAAAGTTGACTTAAACAAGAAGTAATTTTCGTATCCTACCGTCAATCCTTCACTACACTTTGATGATCATCATGAAATGTGTTACTAGTATTTATAAAGCTAGAACAGAAGGGGTGGGGCCGTCAATTGAGAAAATTCACAGAATTATTTCAGACTGCAGGGAGGAAGAAAAAAAAAACAATTCAATTGGGCAAGTTAGGGAGCCATCTACAAAAATGGGAACTTGCAAAATTGGATTGAAGAGTTTTGGGGGGTGTGGGTACTCTTTTTCCATCATTTTATTGTCTCAATTTTTTTCCTTTAGAATTCCTTTTCCATTTTCTTTTGTGAAGTACTACTGAAAATGTTGCCATAGAATATATTTTATTTCCTGTGGAATGTGAGTAAGTTACCAATGAATGATTCGAGCGTGAATGAGTGAGTGAGTGTGTATGTATGATTGCATGGGTGTGTGTGTGTGTGCGTGTGTGTGTGTGTGTGTGTGTGTTTCTCTCTCTGTCTCTCTCTTTCTCCATCTCTCTCTCTCTCTCTCTCTCTCTCTCTCTCTCTCTCTCTCTCTCTCTCTGGTTTGTATACGGGGTATAATGATCCATACAAGGTACCTTTCTTCACCAGTGCGTGGGATGAGAAGTTTGGGAGAATGAAATCCCGCCTAGCACTTAGCAGGCATCCAAAGCAATCCACGTTCCTTGCTGATGATGAATGCTAATAGATGTCCTAAAGCGACCTTAACCCTTACATTATCAGGCCCTGAAAACCCCAAAATACACATATTCCTACCAAGAGTAATGAGATCGTTAACCTAATGTGCGCCAGGGAACACCTTTTCTGTGGGATTGAGACGTGCTTTATTGTGCAAAATGCATCATTGACTCGCCGAGAATTAATTGTCGCAGCATGGATTTGTTATGGAAGGATATGAAGCCACTTTCTTTCTTTGCTGCCAAATGGCTAGTCCACCCCCTGGACTGTATTTAGCAATCCGCCCACGACGAACTTTTCTCAACTGTTGGTGGCCCATCACACGCGGGCGGACAGATTCGTGGAGTCGCGCCCAATCAGTGGTCTGGTGGCGTAATGTGTGTGGGAGAAGAAACGGACGATAAATTACGGCCAGTATCTGGACTACCAAATGGCAGGCACCGGAAAATACGCTTATTTTATTTTCAGCGAGGTAGTCGTGACCTTCACTTGACCTCTCGAACCGCGGAAAACGTCTCCTTTTCGAATTGTGACATCTTAATGAATATTCCATATTTTCGTACGCTTTCTTTTGTAACTGTATGTTGGAGGTCGAAATTTACCAAGTGTGAAAAACATTTCATTAAAACAGGCAGAAAAATATTGCAAACTCGAGATAAATATATGGTTCTAATACAAATTCAAAAAAAAATGAAAAATAAACTCTATATTTCAATGTGAATCGCTTTTGAGCCCCTAACATTTAGAGGTCATCTGAAGCGGAATTTATTGTACGTTATGGAGATAATATTATTTTTCAACCTCCCCCCCCCCCCCCCCCCATAGAAGGGTCAGGATCCAGCAAAACATCAACCATGTTCAAATCCAAATTGAGCGAGATATGACGAAGTTGTGAAAGATCCTAACCAGCCAATCATAGTCCACGATAATAACGAAATGCCACCGGCGATCCAAGGGTCGCGGACAATGATTGGCTGGTTAGGATCGCTCACAACTTCGAATGTCTCATGCAGTTTGGATTTGAACATGGTGGATATTTTGCTGGACCTGACCCTTCTACAAGGAGAGGTTGAAAAAAAATGGTATGTTCACAAAGTACAATAGATTCCGCTTCAGATAATCTAAAAGTGTTGGGGGATCAAAAGCGATTGACATTGAAATATAGAGTTTATTTTCATTTTTCTTTATTTAATTAGAACCACATTTTTATCTCGAATTTGCAATATTTTTCTGCCTGTTTTAATCAAATGTCTTTTCATACTTGGTAAATTTCGACCACCAACATACAGTTGCAAAAGAAAGTGTACAAAATTTTGGTTTATTCATGGATATATCGCAGTTTGAAGGGGAGACCTTTTTCGCGATTCGAGAGGTCAAGTGAAGGTCACGACTACCGACAGTCAGAGAACTTCCCGGGATCGCGAAAATCCCGCGTTCCCAGGATCTGTACGTTCAACGGAGCGTGACCGAGGTTGCCGTCGCTGAACGGTGCTGTACAAAGTAAATGGGAATGACCTCTCCATTTCTGACATGCCCTCAAAAAAAAATCATAAAAAGTAAACATCACGGTGGATCATTTTTGTTCTCAAATATATGATAGAAAACTAAATTTTCCACATGTACAAGAGGTAAGAAAATGATCCACCGTGCTGTTTAGACGTACTTGAAGAAAGAAGACACATTAATGATAGAAAAATTTAGACGATTTTCAGATTAGGCTTTCCATTCAGTCCCTTTGTTCTCCGCTTGCGCTCGCGCGACGGTTTACGTGTACGGTATACGTCGTGTGTATATAATGCAATACAATAGGGTGTGCATGTGCTCCGAGCTCTGGCCATAGGTGCAAACATGGAGCTAAATATAGCTCCAATGGTACAAGCATGCGAACAGGGAAAGTTGAAGCAGTCTTTGCATTACGTAAGACATGATAAGGAGAATTCTTCTAGATTTCTGTTCGTTCCCATGGATACTCCCACGTCCATGTATCACATCGTGAGAAAGGACATATGTTACCGGCCATGCACATATGGACGTGGTGCATTGGTGGTCGTTTGATCATGCTGATCGATGGCCAGACAATATATAATGGTATTCTGACACCAGGGAATTGTTTTGTGTGAATCGGATACTTGAACACGCAGACCAGGTCCTTGCATGTATAGACCCTACTGATTTATAGTCACGATGAGTTATATATTTTGCAATAAACTTGGAAATGTTGGACATTGATTTGATGGACTATCACTGATCATCAATTTTGAACGATGGATATATTCTGTATGTAGATGTCTTCGTCACCCAACCATGGTCAGATTCAGGAGTTAATTAGACCTTCGGTGAGTGAGTGATGTGCTAATATTTTATCTTTAACAACTGTAGAGTTCAGTATACATGTACATACATATTTTAGTCATTGTCATAACTAGTTGATCTGTTGATGGAGCTTAAAAGAGATCGAGAAATGACCGGTAGAAGAGATATGTTTATGTGATGAGGAAAGAAATCGAGAGAGATTGATGAAGGGGAGAAGAAAGGGAGGGGGGAATTGGGGGGGGGGGGGGGGGGGATTAAACATGAGAAGCTTGGATCGAGGAACTATTTAATACGGTATAATGTACATGTATGCGAGGTACACTGCCATCTCTGCCTATATGACGCACGCACGCGCGCGCAACGACCCGCCTCGCTCGAATCGAAACGAGTCTGCAAATTCTTGTGAAAGACTACACAGAGCAATTTCGAGAGCACTGTTTCACGCTCCGTTGAACGTACAGATCTTGAGAACGCGGGAATTTTCGCGATCTCGGGAAGTCGAGACTTTCTCTCACTGACCGAGCTGAAAATAAAATCGCGTGTTTTCTGCTGCCTGTGGACGAATATCGGTTGCGAGGTCCGTATGATTTCAGAAATTTGCGTCACTTTGTAGACGAATAGCACAAATGTTTATATTTTTGAGCCCAAACAAAACTGAAATCAAATTCTCCGCTGGATTACTGGCTTTCCAAAGCTATGGTGTTGCCATGGGCGGAAATCCCGGGGGGACGGGGGGGGGGGGGGGGGACGCCCCCCTCCACCATTTCGAAGGGGGCGGGGGAGGGACACAATATCAAATGTCCCCCCACTATTTTCGGTCCTGTACCCCTAAAATACCATCATCACCCCCCCCCCCCCCCCCCCCCCGCTCAGCGACTTCTTGATGAAAAACATGCCCCCCCCCCCCCCCCCCCCCCCCCACCTTCGGGGAGCGATTTCCGCCCTTGGGTGTTGCCGTCCAATTTGTAGAAGAGTCAGGATCCAGCAAAGTCTGAGAGCTTACATATATATATGTATATATACATATATATATGCGAAGTCCGTACGATTTCTGAAATCTCGCGTCACTTTGAAGACGAATAGCACAATACACCAGTAGTTAGCTCTGGAGCAAGTTTGGTCACTATGACCTTTCCCTTTTTCATTAGGATAAGCAGTTGATTAATATATCATTTCAAAAGGAGATGTTACGTAATGTGCTTACGCGACATAGCAATTTGCGATATTCAACCTCTAATAAAGGAACCATCCCAAAACAGGTGACAAGAATAGGCTACGGTCTGTGAACAATTGGGAAAGCTTCTGTTACATTGTTTATTGTAAACTAATTGTTGTCGTTTGGCCTGTTGTCAAATACCCCATGATTGAACACCTTGGTGTTCTTTATAAATTGGATAACAAACATATTCTAAAATAACTTATTAATGATGATGCTTATCTCAGTGATTTAAAAACCAACAAGCTGGTTTGGTCACTATGACCTTCATCTGCTCATGCGCAAATTGTAATTGTAAATTGTAACTGGCTTATTGTTTTACTTTTGAGCCCAAACAATATTGGAATCAAAATCTCCGCTGAAGTATTGGCTTTTTAGAGCCGTAACTGTCGTTGCCGTACAATTCACAGAAGGGTCAGGATTCATCAAGGTCTGAGAGCTTATACATATTTAAAAAAAAATGAGGCCTGTTTTTTGAAAGTAAATAACATAAAAACTCCTTTGCGGATTTCGAAAAAATGAAAATATTTATTAAGAAACATGTAATCTCAATCCCTGTCCAAAAAAATCCTGATCAGTATGCTTACAGAAGACACCAGCAAAAGATCTCGAGAGCATAATCTAGCTGCAGCAAAATCTGCGCGTGAGATTTCGCGAGACGAAAAATAAAACGCGCACAATTTCATCGAACGAGCGAGCGCTGCCGATTGGCACGCCGCTGAAAAGTTATGTGTTCTCAACAGGTGCTGTTCAGGTGTTTGAACAATTATGAACATGATTTTGTGGCAACAGCTTCTCAGAGAGAACAAAAGAAATGTACAGTCTCGTTTCGCTTGTTCCGTTCTGTTAATGGCATTAAGACTTCCATGAGCATAACACGTATCAGCAAACACAAATAAACAAGTTTTCAAGTAAAATATCTCCGCTGCACGCAAACGCACACAAACACCGTTAATGATAATACACAGCTATCATTTTGAGAATAGTTTACTCCCACAAATGCACAAGATGTCGGAAAGTGAAGAAATTAGTAAATTTCGTAAGCAATATATGATTCCTCATTACTATTCGAAACAAAAGCAGAGTAAAGGATCTGTCATAATCTGCCGTATAGTTTGCAAAGAAATTGGTCAAAAACAAAGCTTCGAGAGACAAATGGGCAAAGGATATCATGTCTGAGGGAAATCTAGCTACATTTAATGGCTTACTGTAGTCTCACGATTCAGACTCTGCATTATGCACAGGAATGTGCCTGCAAACTACTCACATGCCTATTAGTATTCTGCTACTTCGTGAAGGTGTGGATCATAGTCCGGGAGCCCAGAAGATTTATTCATGTGAAAAGGGCCGGAACAACTGACCCCATAGATCGAAAGGATATACCCTGGACATTACAAAAATGTATTGCTGGCAAGGTGTACCCGATGCTTTCCCCCCAAAATCACCATAAATGTGACGTCACTACCGGAAAGCGTTTTTTCAAAATGGTTGGAATATAATACATGGTACCATCATAACAAACGTGTTAACACACATTTTGTTATGCCCAATTACCAAACTTGATTGGTAGAGTTTGGTTGCCTAGTAAATGTGCAACATTATCATTGACTTGTTTTGGCAATGACAGCTCCATGGGCGACGTCGACGACAACGACATGTCGCGACGACGTTAGCAAAATGCAATACTTTTTTTCGTTTTTTGTGCTCTTTTTCAATTAAAACTTTTTCAGTTCTTGTAGTTCGCAAACCATTCCAAATATCTATTTCAAACTTAGTTTAGTGTGTTTGGCATTTCTCAAGCTTTTCAACACATATAAGCATGTGACATTCGGTGACGCTTATGGCCATCTCCTGACCAATAATACAGCGTAACGTTTTGGTAGAATGCACGTAAAAGTCGGACAAAATACTGCGTACGTCCTATACACGCGTATATTCTGAATACGTGCTACTCTTTGGTTAAAACGATTTAAATCCTTGTAATTCAAGAACCATACCCAGATTTCCTTTCAGTTTGGCCTGATGTTTTTGGCATTTCTTCCGCTTTTCAAAACATATATGGATGTTAAATATTTTTGCACCTATGATCATCTCCTGACCAATAATGTAACGGAGCATTTTGAAAGAATTGCGTGAAATCGGACAAAATATTGCGTATTAACTGCATACGTGTACATTCCGTATGCGTGTTACTTCTCGGCTGAAACTGTTTAGATCCTTGTACTTCAGGAACCATACAACATATGACTCTCCGACATGTTCTGGTGATTTCAGCATCCCTTCCACCTTTCAAAACATATATTGATGTTATTATCACGCTTATAGTCATCTACTGACCAATAACACAATGTCACATTTTGGAAGAATGAGCGTAAAATCCGACAAAATACCGCATAATTTTTATAAAGGCGTATAATTTTGGATACGTGTTACTCTTCGATTGAAACTTTTAAAAATCATTGTAATTCAAGAACCATTCCATATATTTCCTTTTAATTTGTTCTGATATTTTTGGCTTTTGTTCCGCTTTTGAAAACATATATGGATGTTACATATTGTCACACCTATAGTCATCTCCCGACCAATAAGGTAACGAAGCATTTTGAAAGAATTGAGTGAAATCGGACAAAATATTGCGCATTAACTGCATAAATGTATATTCTGTTCGCGTGTTACTTTTCGGTTGAAACAATTTAGATCTTTGTACTTCAAGAACCATACAACATATCCTTTTTCAACATGTTCTGGTGATTTTGGCATTCCTTCCACTTTTCAGAACATATTGATGTTGCATATTATCACGTTTATAGTCATCTACTGACCAATAACATAATGTCACTTTTTGGAAGAACGAGCGTAAAATCTGACAAAATACTGCTTACGTTCTATAAACGCGTATAATTTGGGATGCGTGTTCTTTTCGGTTGATTTTTTTTTAAATCATTGTAATCCAAGAACCGTATCACAAATTTCCTTTTAGTTTGTTCTGATGCTTTTGGTTTTTGTTCCGCTTTTCAAAACATATATGGATGTTACATATTGTCACACCTATGGTCATCCCCGGACCAATAATGTAACGGAGCATTTTGGAAGAATTGAGTGAAATCGGACAAAATTCTGCGTATTAACTGCTTACGTGTATATTCTGTACGCGTGTTACTTGATGGTTGAAACTTTTTAGATCCTTGTACTTCAAGAACCATACAACATATTACATTTCGACATGCTCTGATGTTTAAGGCATTTCTTTTGCCTTTCAAAACATGGATGTTACACATTGTCACGCTTATAGTCATCTCCTGACTAATAGCATAAAGTAACGTTTCGGGAAAATGAGCGTAAAATCGCGGACACTGTGCACTGTGTACATTAATGTATTAATACATGAAAAAGTGAACATAGCCATAACCTTCCCTCCAAAAGTACTAAAGTATATGACCAGACCCGGTGGTCACGGCAGAATGGTTCCACCATGATAAGGGCCCGTAATGATGATAGTAACCCAAATTTTTGACTCAGTTGCCTGCGTGGTATGTGCGCAATAGCTCACGTGCTCATCGACGACGAAGGCGTGCAGCGGCCATGTCTGTTTTGGTGTTGAAATTTTGCATGTTCATGTATCATAATCAGTTTGACATGCTCCGTTCACACTATAATTAAATATGGACCACATGTAGGTGCCCTGTTAATCGTGATTGTGGTAAGGATTATGGGGCCACATTACTGGAGCGTGACTACATTCCAAATTATTGTTAGATTTCATGACCGCTTTAAATTGTTTTGAAATTATGAAATAGGATCAAATCCGTTATGATGCAAACGGTTCAGTAATGATTCGTTTATAATTTCTTGACTAGCATATATTAGGGTGCGGGGTGATCCTTCTTCAATGCATGATTTTGAGTTTGTGATCAAGGGGGATTTATGATTTATATCAAATCGACGACCCAAAAGCCATGATTATGAATTATAAAATAATGCGGGGTTTTAAGTAAACAAATATTCGAACTGTTACACGTACGTGAACGAAATGCTTGATCGTTGGTAAATAATGATGTGTCTGTGTTTTACGATTATAGCCTAAGCTGGAGCTGGAAGTATAGTTTGGCCACCACACACATTGTCACAACTAAATAGATTTACAGCACTTTTGAAGAATGTAAAAATGACTTTTCGAAAGATTTCCGGAATCTTGTCAAACACTCTTGGTTTGCGTCAGTTTGGCAATTATGCTCGTGAAAGCAAAATATCTACTGGAGGCTCACATCTAACATGTCTAATGTGTTTGTGAAATTAATCTGTCAAATAAATACATGCCAAATTTAACTACAAGCTCAAAAGGATATTTTAAATATAATTACATTTCGCAGACGTCGCTATTTCACGCCTCCGTCGCCAATATCACCCTGAGCGTCGCCATTGCCAACACACATGGGTAGTTGCGCCCATACACTAGGCGACCGACATGATAGAATTAAACCAAACTGAGAAATCTAAAGAAATTGTACAGTGTAACATATTGTATGATGTTACTACATGTATGTACATGCACCATTTTGCTTTATTGCGCAAATAAAAAAGAGATGTTCGTATAGTTGATGTTGGCGGGGAGGCCACGGTTGTATGCACGACCCGGCATGCAGCAACTCATTTTTGTGAAACGGTCATCGACAAAATAGAATATACTTTGTCATTATTCGGCCGTCAGTCTCAAATCCTTACCAACTTAGGTTTTACCAAAGTAATATTTTGTTTCTAATTGCTACCAGCCAAAACTTCATAGAAGCTCCGAATGCTTTTTAGATGCAATATTTTGACACAGTTAACACCAAAATCCCTTGAATAAGAGAAAAAAACTGCTTTTCGCCGAGGGTACGGCAACCGGCTGCCGTCGTCAACGTCGAACAGTGCTCATCCATCGCCAGGAAAAAAAAACTGATTGTCGATATTGCCCTTGAAAAGACAAGCGAGGTGAACAAAATTAGATATTGTAACTTGTAAATATATGTACATGTATATGTTTTAATTTTAGTACCTTCATATACCGTCCACCGGTCTTTCCTGTAGTGACGCCACAAATAAAAATTGGGTCATTTGGGACATGTTTGAGGGTAATCTACGAGATGTCCGCTATAATTTATGTAATTTCCTCATCGGCATATTGGTTAACACACTCCAACCCAACCCAAACCGTCAGGGTTGTGTAAAACTCGAGGAAAGTGATTCATTCAGCTATATCTCGTATAATGAGCAACATACTACATTTTAGTTTGTTTTACTTGCACACATTATTTTGCATAAATTGATACGATGACCCGTAGGTGTACATAAGCTCGATCACAAATATCGTTTTACGCTCATAGAGACGACGACAACTGAAGCTTTAAACAAAGTATCGTGAAGTTTATAATACAGAGAATGATGTCTCAAGCGAAGGACTCTCAATGGAGGGAAGGATTGTAAAATAAACGCCATTTCTTATACGATTTTAAGCGGATTCTTCCAAAATGTTGCATTTCAGTATTGGCCAGGAGATGACCATAAGGCTAGCGTTGCAATATGCAACATCCATAAACACCAGAACGAGTCCGAAAGATAGATTGTGGATTTTTTTTGTAAATATTTTTTGTAACTATTTTTTGTAACTAAGTTATGCACATCCAGCATAATTTTGTGGTTTTGTAGTTTTTAATGGACACATACAAAACGTATACGCAGTGATTTGTCAGATTTTACTTTGAAAAAACCTTACGTTATGTTATTGGTCAGTGAATGACCATTAGCGTGACAATATGTAACATCCATATATGTTTTGAAAGGTGGAAGGGATGCCAAAATCACCAGAACATGTCGGAAAGTAATATGTTGTATGGTTCTTGAAGTACAAGGATCTAAAAAAACTCCAATCCAAAAGTAACACACATGCAGAGTATACACATATGCAGGTAATACGCAGAATTTTGTCCGCGTTTACGCAATTCTTCCAAAATGCTTCGTTACATAATTGGTCACGAAATGACCATAGGTATGACATTATGTAACACCCGTATATGTTTTGAAAATTGCAACAAATGCCAAAAACATTAGAACAAACTAAAAAGAAATGTGTGGTACGGTTCTTGGATTACAACGATTTTAAAAAGTTTCAACCGAAAAGTAGCACGTATCCAAAAATATACGCGTGTATTGAACGTAGCAGTATTTTGTCGGATTTTACGCTCGTTCTTCCAAAATGTGACATTATGTTATTGGTCAGTAGATGACTATAAACGTGATAATATATAACATCAATATATATTTTGGTAGGAGGAAGGAATGCCAAAATCACCAGAGCATGTCGTAAAATGATATGTTGTATGGTTCTTGAAATACAAAGATCTAAAATGTTTCAACCGAAAAGTAACAAGCGAACAGAATATACATTTATGCAGTTAATGCGCAATATTTTGTCCGATTTCCCTCAATTCTTTCAAAATGCTTCGTTACCTTATTGGTCAGGAGATGACCATAGGTGTGACAATATGTAACATCCATATATGTTTTCAAAAGCGGAACAAAAGCCAAAAATATCAGAACAAATTGAAAGGAAATATATGGAACGGTTCTTGAATTACAATGATTTTTAAAAGTTTCAATCGAAGAGTAACACGTATCCAAAATTATACGCCTTTATAAAAATTATGCGGTATTTTGTCGGATTTTACGCTCATTCTTCCAAAATGTGACATTGTGTTATTGGTCAGTAGATGACTATAAGCGTGATAATATGTAACATCAATATATGTTTTGAAAGGTGGAAGGGATGCTGAAATCACCAGAACATGTCGGAGAGTCATATGTTGTATGGTTCCTGAAGTACAAGGATCTAAACAGTTTCAGCCGAAAAGTAACACGCATACGGAATGTACACGTATGCAGTTAATACGCAATATTTTGTCCGATTTCACGCAATTCTTTCAAAATGCTCCGTTACATTATTGGTCAGGAGATGATCATAGGTGCGAAAATATTTAACATCCATATATGTTTTGAAAAGCTGAAGAAATGCCAAAAACATCAGGCCAAATTGAAAGGAAATCTGGGGTATGGTTCTTGAATTACAAGGATTTAAATCGTTTTAACCAAAGAGTAGCACGTATTCAGAATATAGGCGTGTATAGGACGTACGCAGTATTTTGTCCGACTTTTACGTGCATTCTACCAAAACGTTACGCTGTATTATTGGTCAGGAGATGGCCATAAGCGTCACCGAATGTCACATGCTTATATGTGTTGAAAAGCTTGAGAAATGCCAAACACACTAAACTAAGTTTGAAATAGATATTTGGAATGGTTTGCGAACTACAAGAACTGAAAAAGTTTTAATTGAAAAAGAGCACAAAAAACGAAAAAAAGTATTGTATTTTGCTAACGTCGTCGCGACATGTCGTCGTCGTCGACGTCGCCCATGGAGCTGTCATTGCCAAAACAAGTCAATGATAATGTTGCACATTTACTAGGCAACCAAACTCTACCAATCAAGTTTGATAATTGGGCATAACAAAATGTGTGTTAACACGTTTGTTATGATGGTACCATGTATTATATTCCAACCATTTTTGAAAAAACGCTTTCCGGTAGTGACGTCACATTTATGGTGATTTTTGGGGGAAAGCATCGGGTACACCTTGCCAGCAATACATTTTTGTAATGTCCAGGGTATATCCTTTCGACCTATGGGGTCAGTTGTTCCGGCCCTTTTCACATGAATAAATCTTCTGGGCTCCCGGACTATCAGTAACGCTTATATATAGACAGATACCGGGTCAGGGAGACGCGAGGCGAGAAAAGAAGTGACGGGAATGAGAAGGAAGAGGGAACGGAGCACATGAACAAGCGCTAGTTGAGAGAGAAAGAGAGAGAGAGTGAGGGAGGGAAAGTATGAAAACAAGAGAGGAGGGGTGCACATAGTTTGCATGCACCCATACCATGCATATCCGTCCCAAAGTTCATAATACAAATTCTGAATCATGAGACTACGTTAAAGGCCATGTATTGTATATTTATTTTGACCATAGGTCCAGGGTTGTGTTAGGAAGGAGAAACAAGTCGAGCATAATATATTCAAACATCTGTATGGATATACTGATGTAAGTTTTGATACATCCAGGAAGAATTACAAATTACGAATAGAAATGAATCTGATCATCTGGACTTACTGGTTTGAAACGGAGAACACTTTCACATCCGATCCGGGATGTGCTTTTCTACACAAAGAACCTAGATGGTTTGAGAGGGGGGTCCGCGAAGCAGTCTATGTCACCACGGAGAACCCCTCCCTCAACAAAGGAGGGGGGTTACGACACTATACCTCTCTCTGATTTATAACCCAGTAATCCGAAAGATTCCTCGACGTCTCAAAGACAATAACATCGATTGTACGTCGCCACCAAGTGGCAACGACGAATTCCCGCCAATTCAGACGAGCTGAAGAAGCGTCCCGGATCGGACGTGAAACTGTTCTCCGTTTCAAACCAGTAAGTCCAGATGATCAGATTCATTTCTATTCGTAATCTGTACGGATATAAAGCGTGCTAATGAATGTTAAAAGCATTCCACAATAACTACAATGCTTTATCAATGTCCCATGCGCGGCACCGACATTTCGCTGCTTTCAACTTGGAAAGCAAAATGTTTAATTCCTTGTTTTGTCTCTCGAAGCTGTCTCATCACGTTTTTTTTTTTGCAATTTTTCAAGAAAGTTAAGGGCAACGCCACTAAAGATCCTGTACTCGGCTTTCTTCTAAATAATTGTTGAATGATGCACAAACGGAGAAATAAGATAATATTCTCACTTACACAATTAACAAATTTCTTCACTTTCCGGCGATTTCCGGAAATGTGGGATTCAATCATCATCAAAATTATATCTTAGGCTGTTTATTTTCATTAACAGAGTTTGCGTGCATCTGCGTGCAGCTGAGATATTTTACTAGAAAAAAATGTTTATTTTTGTTCGCTGATATCTCCTTTCCTCACAAAAGTATTGATGCAATCCAACAGAACTGGTAGTTTGGTTTCCTAGTAAATGTGCAACATCATCATTGACTTGTTTTGGCAATGGCAGCTCTGTGGGAAACGTCGGCAACGACGACATGTCGCGACGACGTCAGCAAAATGCAACACTTTTGTTCGTTTTTTGTGCTCTCCGGTTATAACTTTTTCAATTCTTGTAGCTCACAAACCATTCCAAATATTTATTTCAAACATAGTTTGCTGTGTTTGGCATCTCTCAAGCTTTTCAAAACATACAAGAATATGACATTTGATTACGCTAATGGTCATCTCCTGACCAATAGTAGAGCGTAACGTTTTAGTAGAATGCACGTAAAGTCGGACAAAATAATGCGTACGTCCTATACACGCGTATATTCTGGATACGTGCTACTTTTTGCTTGAAACGTTTGAAATCCTTGTAATCCAAGAACCATACCCCACATTTCCTTTCAATTTAGCCTGCTGTTTTGGGCATTTCTTCTTCAAAACATTGATGTTACATAATTGTCACACTTATGGTCATCTCCTGACCAATAATGCAACGGAGCATTTTGGAAGAATTGCGTGAAATCGGACAAAATATTGCGTATTAGCTGCACATGCATGTGTATATTCCGTATGCGTGTTAGTTTTTGGTTAAAGCTGTTTAGATCCTTGTTCTTCAAGAACCATACAACATATTACTTTTCGACATGTTCTGATGATTTTGGCATTCCTTCCACCTATAAAAACATATAATGATGATACATATTACCACGCTTACTGACCAATAACATGATGTCACATTTTGGAAGAAAAAGCGTAAAATCCAACCAGAGATGTGTTATGGAAGGATATGAAACAACTTTCTTTCTTTGAACCCATGCGTGGCACCGCCGAATAATTAAGTGGTCTCAGCATGTGCTTTTCAGGTGTGTAAATAATAACGAACAGGATTGCGTAGCAACGGTTTCTCAGATAGAACAAAATAAATAAAGAGTCTTATTTCGCTTGTCCAGTTCTGTTGGATTGCATCAATACTTTTGTGAGGAAGGGAGATATCAGCGAACAAAAATAAACATTTTATTTTTTACTTAAATATCTCAGTTGGACGCAAATGCACGCATACTCTGTTAATGAAAATAAACAGCTGAAGATAAAATTTTGATAATGATTGAATCCCATATTTGCGGAAATCTGCGGAAAGTGAAGAAATTTGTTAATAAAGTAAGAATATTATCTTATATCTCCGTTTGTGCATCATTCTACAATTATTTAGAAGGAAACCTAGTACAGGATCTTAAGTGGTTTACCTTGCCCTTAACTTTCTTGAAAATTGCACAAAAATGTGATAAGAAACATAGCTTCCAGAGACAAAACAGTGAATTAATGATATTGCTTTTCAAGTTGACAGCAGCTATGTCGGTGCCGCGCATGGGACATCAAAGCATTGTAGTGATTGTGGAATGCTTTTGACATTCATTAGCACGCTTTAGTATCTATACAGATGTTTGAATATATTATGCTCGAGTTGTCCCTCCTTCCTAACACATCCCTCCTCCAACAAAATACTGCGTATATTTTGGATACGTGTTACTCTTTGATTGAAAGCTTTTAAATCATTGTAATCCACGAACCATACAACACATTTCCTTTTACTGAATTTAGCCTGATGTTTTTGGCATTTCTTCCACTTTTCAAAACATGTAGGGCCTTACAAATTGTCACACCTATGGTTCTCTCCTGAACAATAATGTAACGGAGCATTTTGGAAGAATTGCTAAAAGTCGGGCAAAATTGCTGCACATGTGTATATTCTGTATGCGTGTTACTCTTTGGTTAAAACTGTTTAAATCCTTGTACTTCAAGAACCATACAACATATTACTTTCTGACAAGTTCTGATGATTTTGGCATTCCTTCCACCTTTTAAAACATATAATGATGTTATATATTGTCACGCTTATAGTCATCTACTGACCAATAACAATGTCACATTTTGTAAGAGCGAGCGTAAAATCCGACAAAATACTGCATTTTAGAAACGCGTAAATTTTTGATACGGTTGAAACCTTTTAAAATCATTGTAATCCAAGAACTGTACCACACATGTCCTTTTAAAATTTTCTGATGTTTTTGGCATTTGTTGCAATTTTCAAAACATATATAGGTGTTACATAATGTCATACCTATGTTCATGTTCCTGACCAATTATGTAACGAAGCATTTTGGAATAATTGCGCAAAATCGGACAAAATTCTGCGTATTAACTACGTACGTGTATACTCTGTATGCGTGTTACTTTTCGATTGGAACTTTCTTTTTAGATCCTTGTAATTCAAGAACCATACAACATATTACTTTCCGACATGTTCTGGTGATTTCGGCATCCCTTCCACCTTTCAAAACGTATGGATGTTACATATTGTCACGCTAATGGTCATCCACTGACCAATACCATAAACGTAAGGTTTTTTCAAAGTAAAATTGGACAAATCACTGCGTATACGTTTTATGTGTGTTATGCTGGATGCGCGTTACTTTTTGGTTGATTTTGTTTTTTTTATGTTTCCCTATAGTGAAAAATAAACATTCCACAATCTATCTTTCGGACTTGTTCTGGTGTTTATGGATGTTGCATATTGAAACGCCATAGTCTTATGGTCATTTCCTGGCTAATAATGAAACGCAAAGTGGAAGAATCCGCGTAAAATCGTATAAGATATGGCGTTTATTTTACAATCCTTCCCTCCATTGAGAGTCCTTTGCTTGAGATATCATTCTCTGTGTTATAAACTTCACAATACTTTGCTTATTTCAGTTATCGTCGTCTCTATGAGCGTATAACGATTGTGATCAAGCTTGTGTTCACATATGGGTCATCGATCAATATATGCAAAATAATGTGTGCAAATAAAACAAACTACACTGTAGTATGTTGCTCATTAAACGAGATCTAGCTCAATGAATCACTTTTCTAGAGTTTTTACATCGACAGCCCTGATGGTTTGGATTGGGTAGATGTGTGTCAAGCAATATGGCGATAAGAAAATTACATAAATTTTTAGCGGACATCTCGTAGATTACCCTCCAAAATGACCCAATTTGTATTTGTGGCATCACTACCGGAAACACTGGTGGAGGGTGTATCAAATGGCATTATCATATTAAGGAAGGTGTTAAAATTGAGACATATACATATATTTACAAGTTACAATATCTAATTTTGTTCGTCTCGCTTGTCTTTTCATGGGCAATATATCGACATTCTTTTTTTTTTTTTTTACTGGCGATGGATGGGCACTGTTCGATGTTGACGACGGCAGCCAGTTGCCGTTCCCTGGGCGAAAAGCAGTTTTCTTTCCTCATTTCCACTGGACTTTGGTGTAAACTGTGTCAAAATAGTACGCAAATAATCAACGTTGGTGAGGGTGATGGGACGAACTATCACTTCCGAGGCGATCTGGATGTAGCTATATCTTTCCGAAGCGCAGCTGAGGAAAGTATACTGTATGCATTCAGATCGCCGAGGAAGTGATAAGTTCGTCTCATTACCTGACACCAAAAGTTGATTATTTGCTTTATATTCCTCATCTGAAACCAAGTACAAAAAGAAAATGTTTACTTCTCTACCTAACCCCGAGCCGCAGCCATGGGGAACACGCGTTAAGACGCGCGTTACCAGGACGCGCGTTACGAGGACGCGCGTTATGACGCGTCAGGAGGAGCTACTGTCAGTTGATAGTCCGAGTGTAACGCACTTTTATTTCGCGCGTACTCAAAATATTGATCACGCGTTAGGACTGTGAGGAGTGAAGGGATCAGCGAAACCAAAAAGTACTATCACCTAGAGTGTAGCGAACTTTTCTTCTCAAGTGATCAGCAGGGGGGCATTTCATGAAAGGACTTGTCGGACGTTTTATCCGACAAACTGTTATAAGCTACTGAAATGCTTGCATCTTATTGGCCGAGAGCAAACTTGTCGGATAAAATATCCGACAAGTCTTTTGATGAAATGCCCCCCAGATGAGCAAAACTACCCTAGGTGATCAACTCTTGACCAATCATATATCAGCATTCTTAGTATGTGGAATATAATGCATCTTAAAAGCATTCGAAGCTTCTGTGAAGTTTTGGCTGGTAGCAATTAGAAATAAAATACTATTTTGGTAAAGCCTAAGTTGGTTAGGATTT
This sequence comes from Arbacia lixula, assembly GCA_963669155.1. NCBI lineage: Eukaryota > Metazoa > Echinodermata > Echinoidea > Arbacioida > Arbaciidae > Arbacia > Arbacia lixula. Next base: position 22,951,219 of record OZ022586.1, on the reverse strand, counting down.
GAGACCGACGGCCGCATAATGCCAAAGTACATGTATGTAAGATATAACACCAGTTTGATATGTAAAAACTCATTATTTGTCATTTTACGTAAACCCATCGGTTTGACTTGGAATGTTTATGTTTAATTTCACTGTTGTATGCACTGCATGCTAGCTCGAGCACATGGAACTGCACCGTCTCTTTTGCATGCTGTCGTTCTCATCGTGTTTGAAGTCACAACAATGGTATTGGTAGGAGATATTCCATGGAATTCGTTATGAAATCCGTTACCAGACATTGTGGATGGGTGGGGGACCCAAGTTCCATCTTCAATGAAGATTCGGGGTTGTTTTGAAAATGCATGGGGGTGCCATTTGTGACATTGAAAAAAAGATGATGGATTTGGCCAGGCTTCCCTGCCTTGGGCTTGGTACGTATGATGCCACATGATTTTTGCAATTTGAGAAAAACATTGATTGCTTGTACTCATTTTATCAAGCAGGTAATTGTCTATCCAATGAAGGTATTTTTCCCCAAAAAGATTAAGTATATGCAAATTTATGCATAATTTAATAATGCAAATACTGAAATCATTCTGCCGAGGCAGTACGATGCAAAAAAAAAAAAAAAAAAATTATTACATCACCTACATCACCTACATCATGTTATATTATACAATGTTATGATATCCTTAACAATATATCAATATATATTTTGCTTTAATAAACTCATATGGAGGTCCACTGCATCCATTTTGCCCCTTTAAAAGAAAGTTACTGTTATCATCAGTACCGATTTCCAGGGTGATCCTGTGACTCCCACCCTCCTTTGATATTTACCCAACCTTATCCTGACCCCTGCCTTTACTTCAGCATTGCAATATGCAATATGTTTTTTTTTTTAAATCATTTTTTAAAAACATTTCAAATTGTTAAAAATTAAAAGATTTTATTTTTTTAGACTCACATCTATGCAAATCCAAGAGCATCCATTCATCAGTGAAATCTCATTCAGGCCACCTGAATGATTTGACTCCCCCCCCCCCCCAACCTGAATGATCTGCCCTCCCCCCCCCCCCCCCCAGCATTTGATCCACTGACTTGTCATCTAATTGTACCTCCTTTTTTAACCTCTGAACGCTCATTCACATACCATAAATTTCATATCAACCCCTCCCCCTAACATTCAGAAAATATCACCTCAAACACACACACAAAACTTTTCTGACAAATCAACTCACAATCAACCCAGGCCACGATAGACTTTTACTTTTAGTACACTGTATAGGCCCACTGACCTAAGTGTAACTAAATGTTCTGCTTGGTGTAGACCTTGAAAATTTTAGTTTCCATTTTTTTTTTCTTTTAGAATTATTATCCAATAAATGTATCAACATTCATCTCCTTATAAACATTTAAAAGGTGAAGAATATCAAGTGAAAGCCCGATGTTATAATCACTCACAAATTTCTCTACATCTTGTTTAGTATGTGGGACTACAGTCTGTCGTCTGCTATTGCAGGATGAGAGCGCTATTCACCTATCGCCGATACTTTCAAATACGACATGGGCTCATAATATATAATCTCGCATTTTATCGCATTATTTATTGCCTACATATCATTTATCATTGCAATGCTGAGTTTTTGTAGAATCTGAAAAAGGTAGTCGCCACCCTGTCTCCCGGGGTAGTTTTTGAGATATACCCATGCAAACAGCGTGCAATTTTTTCATGAAAACAAAAGTTGCATAAACCTCCCTCAAAACTACGGGAGAGTAAACGAAAAAATATGAATTTTCGTAATATAATATCAGAAATATTCTTACCCACACAAAGATCTATTTTGCGAAAAATCTGGACTAAAAATGTCGAGAAAAAATGAGGTTCCGTGCGATCTGCCCAATGCGGAAGTGATTCACCGACGGCCGTAATTACGGCCGTAATTCTCCGACTCAACACAAAGAAGACGCAAGTTTAGACAAGTTTATTTCGATAAATTTGGATTTATTCTCATAAATAATAATGACTGAAATAAAAAGATACATGTATATCTAAAGGAATTATAGCCGTGAATTCATTTATACTAAATTTTAAAGATGCAAAATCTAACATTTGACAACGGCACTTTTGTGTGTTGGCAGAATAGGATAGCGCCGATCGCGATCTCGTGTGGCATCGCTAATTATTGATGACAATCCCGTACCATAGGGGACAGGCAGTATCGCACATGTATAATGCACGCGTTTATGGGAACACTGCAACACTGTCGTCGTCAGAAAGTGACCTAGAAATCACCTTTTTTTTACAAATTAAGCAGCGAAAATTTTGTCTAGGGTTAGGGTTAGGGTCAGTGTTAGGTTCAGAATTAGGTTTAGGCTTAGAGTTGGGGTCAGGGTTAGGTTTAGGGTTAAAATTCATAAAATTAGTGGGATACCCTGGTCCCCTATTATACACGTATGGCAATGCCCGTATAATATGGGTTATGATATGGGTGCCTCAAACCGGCCCCCTTGCTTTCTTTCGAATATTTTCATACCTTGATGAATAGGTAAAATACTGACATTTCACCCACGAATTGGCAATATTATGCTCTTTAAAAAAATATTTTTGGATTGAAGATTAATGATGAACTTTTAGAGAAATTACGCTTCGAATATTGCTCATTTAAACATTGCACATTCGTATCACTGAACATTGATATGGCCCGAATGTGCTATATCTCCGTCAATCTGACAAGTACAGTGCCGATCGACATTTCACCAATATTGCGTCGCGATCATGCTCGTTCCAGTGCAGTGAAAAATTTATGGGAAAGTTTCGGCGATCGATGAGAAAAATCATGGATGTATGAACAGATGAAAAACATATATTTTGAACGAAAATCATGAAAATGTGTAATTGTCAAATATGTGCACATTTTGTCTAATTTTGCTTCAGAAAATTGTGCATATTGTTAACTAATGCATAAATACACTAATCGCGATCCAACCTTCGATAACGCAATAGCAGATATACGCGGGGGCCGATTTCAAGGGTAGGGGTCGGTTGGACCACTCACAATAGTATCCCCCACAACCACATGCAAATTTTATTAAATAAAAAAAAGTTATACCATGCAGAAGGTCTAGACAGGATATAATAGGCAGTGATAGGGTCTAGATTCTAGGCATTTTCTTTCTTTTATAGTTCATCGGCCATTAATTGTCTTAATTTATATTCATTTTGATGGTTCTTTGATAAATTGATGTATTGTAGGACTAGGAGTCTACTCTAGCCTTTTGAGTCTAGGGCAACAAGGAGGCAATCCGGCCAGCACCCAGCCTGAGGCTGTTGCATAAAACTTACCATTGTCAATCAATCAATGATCAATCAATGACATTGATGGTAACTTTGGTACCAATGGCAATTTCTATGGAAATCTTGAATTTGATGGGCTGCTGAGTGGTGTTACTATCGTAATTACCATGGCATTGAGGACAGTTACCTTTATTATGCAACAAGGCCCAGGCATGCCAGGGGGGCATTTCATGAAAGTTGTCAGCACTGACAAGTTGTCTTTCCCTGACAGTTACCACAGTAACAGTCAGAGGCTAGTGCCTCTCGGCCAATCAAAACCGAGGATTTCACTGAAATTGTTGTCACTGACTACATGTATTTAGTCAGTGCTGAACATTCATGAAATGCTCCCCTTGGGTATCCCACTAATTTTATGAATTTTCACCCTCAAACTAACCATGACCCTAAGTTAACCCAAAACCTAATTCTAGGCCTAACCCTAACCCTCAACAACATTTTCGCTGCCTCCTTTGTCCTAAAAAGTGATTTCTATGTCACTTATTGCCGATGGCAATTGGTATTGCAGCTTTCTCATTGCGTGTGCATGGACGATAGTGACTGATACCCTAATTGTACGGAATTGCCAAGATAGGCAAGGGTAGTTTACAGCCAGTACAGAATCTGGCTATCATGGCCATGATAGCGTTAACATTAGCATGATTTTTAAGGGTATGAGGTGATTTTTGTTGTGACGATTAGGTAAAAAAGAAAATAGCTTTAAATCACATATCTACCTTGCTAATCACTACACTATCATTCTAACATTATAAATAATCTTAGTTTAGATCCTGACCCTGGCCTGACACACCAATTTTGTTGAGTTACACGTGCTTATTCATCTAAAAACATAAAAATGTAGCAAATGCTGTCAGACTAATCATGATGAAATAATCAGTATTCAATAATTCATAATTGGAATTACACAGGGCATTTGAAGGCAAGTCAAGTTCAAGGTCTCAGCTTACATGTAAATAAGGCTTAATGCAAATTGGTGTCTGCCTGATAACTTGATAACATTAACAAATGCTTCCTGATCACATTATTTCAGGGACACATGTTCTGTGAACACAGCACACATACAGTGGTATGAAACTGGAAACCTTGTTTAGTGATGCCTTTTAAAGGGCATACATATACTGTCCTGGGAAGGCAAAAAAGCCTTCAAAATGTAATTGTAAGCAATCTTCTTGCCAATGGTCTTAAACTCAGGAATTCTGAAAGTTTGTTGCCCTCAAATGATCTATATTTGGAGTAATGATTGATTAAATCACAAATCGTCAAATTGTTCGGGCCAAACATTTTGAGGATTTAATCATTAATCATTAATTACTCCATATGTGGATCATTTGAGGGCAAATAACTTTCAGAGAGCTTCTAAAATAGGCAGTACATGAATTTAAGACCATTGGCAAGAAGATTGCTAACAATTACATTTTGAAGGCTTTTTTGCCTTCCCAGTACAGTATATGACCTTTAAGAAGCGCCACAAAATGTTCTTGTTTCACCTATCTTGTTTCTCACAGTGAAGAAGTCCTTTCGTGTGAGGTTTCAGGACCTCAATGGCCTTGTGCCTGATGATGGTGTGCCATTCATCATCATGTCACACTTTACCATGACATGCACCTTTGAAGAAGACAGGCACAAGGCAGAGAAGGAAAGGGCTCGGTCGAAGAGGGATGCATTACTGAAGGTTAGTCATATTACGTGTACCAGAATCCAAATAATTTAAATGAAATATGACAGTTCCATGGTTGATAGGGTAAATACGTATTAGGAATTCCTTACATCCCTTCCAAACAAAGAATGGTATTCCGGAAGCAAGGGTTTGAGCAAGGTTTATCTGTAACGATGTATCTTTATTCTCTGTCATTTAACTTAATGTCACTCAATAATTTTTGTTGTATTAACCATAATCAGGCCAGCTAGGGGAGGGGGGTCTAGGGCCTGGGGAATAGCTCAATAATTGTATTTTATGATTCTAATAAAAACAAAGAAATATCTAAGGAATTCACGAGGCAAAGAAAAAACAAATGTTCCAAAATTATCAATCTAATCATGAAGAAGCTGTATGCCTGAAATTATTACTTGTTATTTATCACATAGGTGAATTAAAGTGAGGAATATCTGCATTAATATGCATAAGAAAGTCATTTATAATAAATAGATTTAAATTGAATACTGTATCTGCTAATGCAAACGTAGAGATGATGTCACAAGTGAAGTATGTGCCAAATTTTGTGGCTGTCTCACTTTCTCGCCCCCCCCCTCCCCCTCGAAAATTGATGCCTTCCTATTTCTTTTTTAAGGGTTATCATCAGTGCCCAGTGAAACCAGGAACACTCATGCAGACAACAAGGAAAAAGGGGTGTCGTGCAAGAATACTCATGAAGGAGGTGTTCCTGTTTCCCGATTTGAAGGTCTGGAGACTCACTGTGAAAGACAATGCTTAACCTCCTGTCCTTCTATCCTCTGCCCTCCTGTCCCTCTGTGCTCTACCCTCCTATTCCTGTGTGCTCTACCCTCCAGTCCCTGTGTACCACCCTCCTGTCCTTCTGCGCTCTACACTCCCGTCCTGCGCTCTACCCTCCTGTCCTTCTACCCTCTACCCTCCTGTGCCTCTGTACTCTACCCTCCTGTCCCTCAACCCTCTAACCCTCTAGCCACCACTTCCTACCATCCATTCCCACCATCCATTCCAGCCATCCCTTCTCACCACCCATTCCCACCACCCCTTCCCACCACCCCTTCTCACCACGCCTTCTCACAACCCCTTCACATCACCCCTTCTTACCGCCCTTTCCTACCACCCCTTCTCACCACCCCTTCCTACCACCCCTTCTCAACACCACTTTCCACCACCCCTTCCTACCACCCCTTCTCACCACCACTTTCCACCATCCCTTCCCACCACCCCTTTCAACCACCTCTTCCCACCCCTTCCCCACCACCCCTTCCAACCATCCCTTCCCACTACCCCTTCTTACTACCCCTTCCCCACCACCCCTTCCAACCGTCCCTTCTCACCACCTGTACCCACCACCCCTTCCCCACCACCCCTTTCACCCACCTCTTCCCACCACCCCTTCCCACCACCCCTTCCCACCACCCCTTCTCACCCCCCTTCCTACCACCCCTTTCAACCACCTCTTCCCAGCACCCCTTCCCACCACCCTTTCCCACAACCACTTCTCACCACCCCTTTCAACCACCTCTTCCCACCACTCCTTCCCACCACCCCTTCCCACCACCCCTTTCCACCACCCCTTCCCACCACCCCTTCTCACCACCCTTTCCTACCACCCCTTCCCACCATCCCTTCCCACCATCTATTCCCACCATCCATTCCAACCATCCATTCCAACCATCCCTTCCCACTACCCTTTCCTACTACCCCTTCTCACTACCCCTTCTCACCACCCCTTCTCACCACCTCTTCCCACCATCCCTTCCAACCAACCCTTCCCACCACCCCTTCTCACCACCCCTTCCCACCACCCCTTCCAACCAACCCTTCCCACCACCCCTTCTCACCACCCCTTCCCACCATCCCTTCCAACCAACCCTTTCCACCACCCCTTCTCACTACCCATTCCCCACCACCTGTACCCCCCACCCCTTCTCACAACCCCTTCCAACCACCCCTTCTTACCACCCCTTCTTACCACCCCTTCTTATCACCCCTTCCTACCACCCCTTCTCACTACCCCTCCTCACCGCCCCTTTCCACCACCCCTTCCCACCACCCCTTCTCACCACCCTTTCCTACCACCCCTTTCAACCACCTCTTCCTACCACCCCTTCCCTCCACCCTTTCCAACCACCCCTTCCCACCATCCCTTCCCACCATCCATTCCCACCATCCATTCCAACCATCCCTTCCCACTACCCTTTCCTACCACCCCTTCTCACTACCCCTTCCCACCATCCCTTCCAACCAACCCTTCCCACCACCCCTTCTCACTACCCCTTCCCCACCACCCCTTCCAACCGTCCCTTCTCACCACCTGTACCCACCACCCCTTCTCACTACCCCTTCTCACAACCCTTCCCACCACCCCTTCTTACCACCCCTTCCTACCACCCCTTCTCACAACCCCTTCCCACCACCCCTTCTTACCACCTCTTTCCCACCCCTTCCCACCACCCCTTCCCACCACCCCTTCCCACCACCCCTTCTCACCACCCCTTCTCTCCACCCCTTCTCACCACCCCTTTCCACCACCCCTTCCCACCACCCCTTCTCACCACCCTTTCCTACCACCCCTTTCAACCACCTCTTTCCCACCACCCTTTCCAACCACCCCTTCCCACCATCCCTTCCCACCATCCTATTCCCACCATTCATTCCAACCATCCATTCCAACCATCCCTTCCCACTACCCTTTCCTACCACCCCTTCTCACTACCCCTTCTCACCACCCCTTCTCACCACCCCTTCCCACCATCCCTTCCAACCAACCCTTCCCACCACCCTTTCTCACCACCCCTTCCAACCAACCCTTCCCACCACCCCTTCTCACTACCCCTTCCCCACCACCCCTTCTAACCGTCTCTTCTCACCACCTGTACCCACCACCCCTTCTCACATCCCCTTCTCACAACCCCTTCCCACCACCCCTTCTCACAACCTCTTCCCACCACCCCTTCCCACCACCCTTTCCCACAACCACTTCTCACCACCCCTTTCAACC